>CM021107.1:221813999-221965166 GCA_007115665.2 Sequoiadendron giganteum | reverse complement strand
TTCGTGCCTGGAAGTAGAGGCCCACAACTGTAATAACATCAACAACCTAAACCTAGGCCAAGCATTAACCCAACAAGTTTCTTTATCCACAACGCTCTTGAATTTGTCACAATGCACCTCTCCTAACTCGGCCATCAAACTTTCTATCAAATCCCACACCCTTTCAACCCTCTTGTCTTGTTCCTGAATAATCCTTCTGTTACACTCAAGCCAAATGTTCCAAATAATTAAAGTTGGGGCGACCATCCAGATGAATTTCAAACTAGAATTCTTAATTTTCAAATATTGGTTATCAAGAAGCAAAGGAATATCTTTAGGCATGGCCCACGAGACCCCCCAACGATGCAAAAAGAAAGACCACAACTGCCTAGCATAAGGACAAAGTGAAAACAAATGTTCATTGCTTTTGCCATCGTTTAGACACAAAATACATCTAGAGGGGCTAGCACTCCCTATCCTTTGCAATCTATCCCAAGTGAGGGATCTACGTTTTCAAGCAATCCATAAAAGAGCATTGGCCTTAGGAAGACCAAACTTATACCACAAGCAACTAGTTGTCTTCTGCTCGACCCCCTCACAAAAATAAGTGAAGAAGGCGTCTTTAACAATCACCATACCACTGCCTTTAAACCTTCAAACCATGCTATCTTCCTTATTGACATCAGGAGTGGGCCATCTCATAATTTATGCTGAAGAGAATCACAAGCCTCTTTGAACTCGACAACAGGAGCCAAAAGGGACTTCCAATGCAACTGACGGGCACTAACCTCAGAGTAGTTGCTCACCCACTCACCAAACATATCTTCGAAGTGATTGACAAGGGGCCAAAAGAGAGGCAAAGAGTGGAGGGCATAGTCCTCTAACCAACAATCTCTCCATAACTTAATTTTAGAACCATTACCAACCCTCCAACAAATATCCTTACAAAGAAGACAAGCATAGTATCTTAAGAAGTTCCAAACACTGGAACCACAAGGAAGCATTGCTTTGAACAAACAATCCCTATCATTTCCCAAGTATTTAGCTTGCAGAATTCTACTCCATTGTCTGTCCCTTTCAGCTTAAATTCACCAAATAAGCTTTGCCCTTATGGCCTTGTTCATACTCCTACATCTTTTGAGGTCGAGCCCCCTTGCCACTGAGGTCTACAAACATCAGACCACTTAACCAAGCTGAACTTGAATGCATTATTGCAGCCCCTCCACAAGAAAGAATGCTGTGTCATCTCAATAATCTTCACCACCTTGCTGGGAATTTGGAACACCGACATAGTAAAATAGGGATGGCAGCCAAGGACGATTTGATGAGCGTAATTCTTCCTGCCAAAGAAAGCTAGCGCCCCTTACAAGACGTAAGCTTACCTTGAACTCTCTCCACAACCGCACTCCAATCAGCTACTGAAATTTGATGGTCAACAAGGGGCATACCAAGATATCTGCTTGGTAAACACTCAATTTCGAAACCTAGAATGCCTTGAACATCCAGCCTCTCCAAACAATTCTCCTTAAGAAAGAAGATCCTAGACTTAGCACAATTTACAATCTGACTTGTAGCCCTCTCGTAGAGAGTCAAGATCTTCTTGAATCTCCTAGCCTCCGTGGGCGTAGCCTCCCCAAAAAGGAGAGTGTCATCTACAAATTGGAGATGGGTGACATTATCAATACCCCCCCGAAACCTGGAAGCCTTTAAGGAAACCCCTGTAGGCATCCTGCTTGAGAGCTCTACCCAAAGATTTAGTAAGAATGAGAAACAAGAAAGGGGACAATGGGTCGCCATGCCTCAAACCATGCTTAGCGTCAAAAGAATTGGTAGCCACACCATTGACTAGAACAAAGAAGGAACCAGACGAGATGCAACTAAAGACCCAGTCACACCACTCTTTGTTGAAGGCAAAACTACTCAAAACCTTAATCAGAAAATCCCAAGAAACTCTGTCATATGCCTTGTTCATATCAAGTTTAATCACATACCTCCCTTGTTCCTAGCTTTGATTGAGTGGATCGTTTCATGTGCAATAATGACCCCATCAACAATCAACTTGCCCTTTAAGAACCCGCTTTGCTCTTCTGAAATAATATTCCCTAAACAAACCTTGAGCCGATTTGCTGTGGCCTTAGTAACAATCTTATAAATTGTATTACAAAGGGTGATAGGCCATAAATCATCAAAATTCTTCGTGGACTTTTTCTTTGGCACAAGGGCAATGAATGTGTGATTCCAAGCCTTCATCATTGATCTTCTACTCCTACATTCTTCAGCCGCCTTCCAAACATCTTCTCCCACGATCTCCCAAAACCTTTGGAAAAACTCAGCTTGAAACCCATTCAGACCTGGCGATTTCCTAGCCCCTAAGGAGAAGATAGCATGCTTAATTTCATCTCTGGAAAAAGGTGCCATCAGCATGTCATTCTGATCACTTGAAAGCAAACGGGGAATATTGCCCAACAAAGCCACTTGCGCCTAACGATCCTCTTGAGAAGGAGAACCCAACAACGATATAAAATGATTCCTACCCTCCTCATGGATAGCAACAACGTCCTCAATGATTACAGTTGCAGTGTTTTGGATGGCCATAATCTTATTCTGTTCTCTTTTGATTTTGGTAGATAAATGAAAGAACCTGGTATTTCGGTGTCCCTCCAAAAGCCATTTGACTCTAGACTTCTGTTGCCACATTATCTCCTCCATTCCGAGAACTCTCTTCTGTTCCATCAGCAAAGCCATTTCCCTATTCCTTAGCTCCTGCGAGAAACTGGATTCCACTATACTCTTTTCCTCTTCTTTTGGCTCCTCACTAATCCTGTATTTCTCAAACAAATTACCTACAACTTCTTTTTTCTGTAATCTGGTCTGCCTCCTGACAACAAGAAGCTTCTGTAAGAGGACATAGCGAAGATTCCCCCTATACTCCTTATTCCACCAACCCTGCAGAGCCTGTTCAAAGTCAGGGTGCACATATCAAAATGATTCCATTTTGAAGGGAATCCCCTTGGGCTTCGGGGTCTTATTAATCTTCAAGGAAATAGGCTAGTGATCCGAGCCAACAAACTATACCACCAAAGACAAAAATTGTCCAAATCTAGCAACCACTCAGAGTTAATAAAAAATCCGTCCAGTCGACAAAGGATAGTTTCATCACCAATTCTCCTGTTATTCCAAGTATACCAACCTGTCCTAGGCTGGATATCAACCAAAGCTAGGTCCTCACTGAACTTCCTGAAGTCCACAGACCCAGGATTAGATAAAGCCTTGCCACCCTTCTTCTCCTTTGGACTTAACACAACATTAAAATCACTCCCTATAGTCCATTCTTTGTCCTCATGGATCCTTCTTAAACTCCACATGTAATCCCAAGTTCTCATCCTACCTTGTTCCACATTAGGCCCATAAATGTTCGCAGCCAAGAAACCATCACCATCCTAGAGATTCTGCTACGCCCTTCATATTATAGTACATTGAGTTATTATGAATAGTTCGCTTGTGGCTATCTTAACTCCTAATTAAGTCATTATCATTGTTATATTGTTATTTAGTTGTTTAGGTCAGCCTAGGGCTTATATAAGGTTATTTAAGTCGGCTTGGGTGATATCCTAGGCATAAATAGGTATATATAGGAGGTTGTGAGTCTTATTTCATCACCATATTGTGAATTGTGTTCCCATTGGAGATATTTGGAGGCTTGCCCCCTCAAAGTGGCTTGTTATTCTCAGTTATTATCAAGTATTTGCAACATATTTAATATCATTTTCTTCTATTGTGCAAGTTATTTCATTACAAGTGGTGTCAGAGCATGATCTTGGCACCATTACGATAAGGCACTTTGGAGGTCATTTTGTGAAACCTATATCTCCCCGATTTTGGCAAGTTTTTGTTTGATTTTTAAAGATTTTTTGAAGGACATTTTAAAGAAGCTACAATTTAGATTTCAGAAGAATTGGAGCAGAATTGAGCGAGTTATTGCAGAATTAGGGTTTCTTCCCAATTTATTTGGAAAACACATATCTCCCACATATTGACGAATTAGTTCTTGATTTTTTGTGGGTTTTTTGAGAAATCTTAGAGGAGGCCACAGTCCAATTTTTAGAGCAATTGAAGCAGAAATAATCAATTTATTGGGAAATTAGAGTTTTCAATAGATTCGTTCTCAAGGCTGCAAATCACCTAATTTTTGGGAGATTTTTCTATTGGAGTGCAACCTAGGCCTTGGTAAGTCACAGTGAACTTTTCAAATTATTTTGAATTTATTTGTGTGATTTATTGCAAAATTATTTTCTACCATCATGACGGGGCGTGCAACAAGAGGCAAAGAGAATGCTACTACATTGAGGATTTTAACCTTAAGGATGAAATAAACAAAGTCAAGGGTGATGTTTCATCATTAGAGAAAAAGATCACGGAAAAAATGGGTGAATTGAAATCACTTATTCAAGGTATGTGGTGTAAGGGTGAAGATTCACCTCGTAAGGTGGAAGATAATGCTTTTGTTGGACATGAATTCCTTGGACTTGACTTTGATTTCAAGAAGAATCTTCCTTTAATAATCATATGCTAAGGCAATTCATACCTAAGTTGGATATGAGAATGTTTGATGGCAAGGATCCAACCAAATGGCTATGCCAAATGGAGCAGTTCTTTGATATTCATCATGTTCCTAGTCAACAAAAGGTGGCTATGGCATCATTATACCTAGAACCAGATCAATTTATTTGATATCGTTGGTTATGTGATGAGAAGAGAAAAAAAGGGTTGTGTGGTCACATGGTCAATTTTTCATGAGGAACTTGCTACCCATTATGGAGATAACTTTATGGATAGTTACTTTTGCCAACTCACTAAATTAAAGCAAACGGGCATGGTCAAGGATTATATTCAGCAATTTCAAACCCTTCTCTAAGGGTAGAGAATGTGGTTGACGAAAATATGAACTATTTCTAGGTGGTTTAATGGATCACATAAAATATGTACGATTGTTCCAACCAATCCTTATCGCAAGCAATAGTAATGGCAAGACAAGTGGAGGAGATGTTTTTGGCTAGTAGGAGACAAGGGAATATAAACTTCAGCGAAAGGAGATCTCCTACACATTCACTACCACAACCTACTAGGTTGGCTCCACAACAAATTGAGGAGAAGAGAGCAAAAGGGTTATGTTTCAATTGTGACAACAAATGTAGTCGAGGGCATAGATGTAGTGAAAAGAAATTGTTTTATATTGAAGGACCAAGTGAGGAAGAAGAGGAGGAACCGATATTAGAGGGTGATAGGGATTTAGATGACGAATCACAATCATTTCTTGTCATGCACTCTCAGGTTTTAGTGCCCCACAAACTCTCAATGTAGCTGGGTTCTTAAAGAAGTAGAAAGTAATTGTGTTGATCGACTCGGGTAGTACTCATAATTTCATCTACAAAAAGTTGGCTACTTGTCTAAATTGTTTTATATATCTAGCTCCAGAATTTGAGGTGTTGATTGCAGATGGTGGTACTAAAGGTTGTTTTGGAAAGTGTCACAACATTAAATTATCCATGGGAGATTATCACCTCAATAGCTCAATGTATGCTATCTCCATGGGTGCAACAAATATTGTTTTGGGAGTACAATTGCTTACTACTTTGGGAACAATTGCGATGAGCTTCCAAGAATTGTTCATGAGATTCCAATCAGAAGGAAAGACAATAGAGCTAAGAAGGTTGAAGGCAAAGTCCCCACAAATAATTAGCTCTCATCAAATGCTGAAGTTGCTTAAGAAAGGAGTTGATGGATTTGTGGCCTAGTTATGTTCATTAGAAGTCTCTCAATCTAATGCTCCCACCCATCCAGATTGACAAGCAATAATTGAGCATCACTTAGTGATTTTTGGAGATATCCCTAAAGGACTTCCTCCTAAGAGGGATCATGATCATGCCATACAACTAGCTCCAGGGATCCAACCTTCCAACATCAGGCCTTACCAGTACCCATATATACAAAAAAGTGCGATAGAAAAGATTGTTGCAGAGATGTTAGAGGTGGGAATTATCAGACTTAGCCAAAGTGCTTACTCGTTTGTGGTGATGGGGCGGAAGAAGGATGAAACTTGGCGCTTTTTTTTCGGACTATAGAGTGCCCAACATGTACACCATCAAAGATGAGTTTCCTATTCTAGTCATTGATGATTTGCTAGATGAATTGAATGGAGCTATGTATTTTACAAAGTTAGATCTTAGATCCGGTTATCACCAAATTCAAATTAAGGAAGAAGATATTTGTAAGACAACATTTAGGACTCATGAGTGTCATTATGAGTTTTTGGTGATGCCATTTGGTCTTACCAATGCTTCATCTACATTTCAAAGTTTGATGAATTCCATTTTTAAAAAGTTCTTGAGGAAGTTTGTATTAGTGTTTTTTGATGATATATTGATTTATAGCAAGACATGGGAAGAACACTTGCAACATGTAGATCAATTATTACAAGTTCTCGAAGAGCATTAACTCTATGCTAAGCCATCCGAGTGTGCTTTTGGTCTTAATGATGTGGAATACTTGGGACACATAGTTTCACATGAAGGAGTAAAGGTGGATCCTAACCAAAAGAAGGCTATCATGGAATGATCTATTCCCAAAACCATTAAGAAATTGAGGGGTTTCTTGGGATTGATTGAATACTATAGAAGATTTGTGAAGAATTATGGTCGTATAGCAGCACCCCTCACAACTTTGTTGAAGAAGGGTTCTTTTCATTGGAATGAATCTGCTAATTCAACATTTGAAATGTTAAAGGAGGCTATGTGCGCAACTCCAGTGCTTGCCACTCCCGATTTCACAAAGGATTTTATTGTGGAATGTGATGCTTTAGGAAATGGTATAGGCCCAGTTCTCATGCAAGAGGGCCGACCCATTGCTTTTGAGAGTTGTCAATTAAAGGGTAAGAATCAATTCAAACCTATTTATGAGAAGGAAATGCTAGCTATTTTTCATGCGGTAAAACAATGAAGGCCTTATCTAATGGGTAGACACTTCAAGGTTAAGACAAATCATGATAGCCTAAAATATTTTTTGGAACAAAGATTATCTTCTGAAGAACAACAAAAATGGGTTACTAAGATGTTGGGATATGATTTTGAGATTGTATATAAGGGAAGGAAAATGTTGTGGCAAATGCACTATCGAGGAAGGATGAAGCTTTATTGTGTGCCCTTTCAATATTACAAGAAGATTGGGTAGAAGAAGCCAAAGAAGAGTGGAAATATGATGTGGCTACTAGTAATCTCATTCAACAATTATAGTGTGATCCTAATAGTTTAGATAAATTTTGTTGGAAGGGAGATACTTTGTGGTATAAAGAGCAATTGTATCTTTGCAAGAATTCCTCTCTCAAACAAAAGGTTCTCACAGAGCTACATGGTTCTCCAGTGGGTGGTCATTTAGGATTTTTGAAGACATATCATCGGGTCAAGAAAGACTTCTTTTGGGAAGGGCTAAAAGGGGATGTTCAAAAATTTGTGGCAGAATGTTTGGTTTGTCAACGAAATAAAGGGGAGACAATTAAGACACCAAGTCTCTTGCAACCCTTAGTTATTCCTAGCTAGTGTTGGGAAGAGGTCTCCATGGACTTCATCATAGGGCTTTCAAGATCTAATGGTAAGAATGCCATCATGGTAGTAGTAGATCGCATCACTAAATATGCACATTTTATTGCATTATCACATCCTTTTACAACAAGTACATTGGCAAAAGAATTTTTGGAGAATATTCAAAAGCTACATGGTATACCTAAGGTTATTGTTAGTGACCGTGATCCTATCTTTACTAGTAACTTTTGGATAGATTTATTCAAATGTTTGGGTACTCAATTGGCTCATAGTTCTTCATACCATCCGCAATCTGATGGGCAAACAAGGTTGTTAATAAGTATTTGGAAGGATATTTATGTTGTTTCACTTCAGATAAACAATCTCATTGGCTACCACTAGCAAAATGGTGGTATAACACTTCCTTCCATAGTTCATAAAAAATGTTTCCATTTATGGCATTGTATGGATATCACCCTCCTTCCATAACATCATTATTGAAGGTGTCACCAAGAGTTCACGTTGCGGAGGACCACATTATTCATCAACAACAAGTACTTTCAGGACTTAAAGAGAATCTATCCATGGCACAAAACCGAATGAAGTAGCAGGCATACCACCATCGTAGTGAAAGAAGTTTTGATGTTGGGCATTGGGTTTACTTGAGATTGCAACCTTACAAGCAAATGTCACTGAAGCAACAATCAAAGAATAACAAGTTGTCTCCAAAATATTATGGCCCATATCAAATCATGCAGAAGATAAGTAGTGTTGCCTACAAGCTCGAATTGCCATCAACAACAAAGATACATTCATTTTTTCATGTTTCTTGTTTGAAGAAGGTAATTGGGAATACTATTCCTAAGACAATATTACTGGAGCTTGATGGAGGAAGAATCATATTGGAACCAGAATGTATTCTTCAGATACGCACAAGGAAGCTAAGGACCAAAACACTCAGTATTTTATCCAATGGAAGAAATTACCAATTGAAGATGCCACATGGGAGGACGAGGAGTTCATGTTATCATTATTATATTGTTATTTAGTTGTTTAGGTTGGCCTAGGGCTTATATAGGGTTACCGGTTATCTAAGTCGGCCTAGATGATATCCTAGGCATAAATAGGTATATATAGGAGGCCGTGAGTCTTATTTCATCAATCATATTGTGAATTGTGTTCTCATAGGAGATATTTGGAGGTTTTCCCCCTCAGAGTGGCTTGTTATTCTCAGTTATTATCAAGTATTTACAACATATTTAATATCATATTCTTTTATTGTTCAAGTTATTTCATTATAGATTCCTTAACCTCACCATGAGACAATAAGGTAACTCATCAATCACTTTACCCTCCCAACAACTACTATTCCACAAAACCACTAGTTTGCCAGTTGAGCTAACACCATCAACCACAACACCCTCACATTGTTCCCAAACTCTAGCCAAAATCTCCTTAAACTTGATTGAATCAATTTTTAATTTTTGAATGAAGACAACATCCGGGGAATCCAACACAATCAACTGCTTCAATAAGCGACATTTCTTTGGGGCATTGAGCCTCCTGATATTCCAGCTGATTAGTTTCATCAATTTCTGCTTGCTTGGAGGTGCTTGCCTCCTGACTTGACAAAACTCTTCATAGAATTTTGGGACCCATTCTCCAAATTCTCTAGGGCTTGCTACTTAGCTTTCTTAGCTTCCGATTTTCTGCCTTTAGAGATCGAGCCACCAACATCCATAACTACCAGATTTTTACTCCCCAATTTCTTAGCTCTTTTGGTTACCATGCACCACGAGTTCTCCTTGTCCTCCAAGTCCATCTCATTGCTAGCCTTATTAGCCCCAACCATAGGATCGGGCAATGGAGAAGCAGGGTTCTGCATAGTAACAGTATTCTTGGAGTCCTTATAGTAACCCTGCCGCACTTAAAACATCTGATCGGGAAGCTCTCATAGTCCACCTCAACAATCGAATCCTCAAGAATAGAGCATAGCTTGACAGAGTGGAGCAGTGGCTTACTAAGATCAACCCTAACACAAATTCCCATAGGGGGAGCCGATTGACCTCCTCTGGGAGCATAAGAACTATGCAAATACTTCCCCAATGAATCTCCAATGATGTGCATGATCTCCTCCGTCCATAACTCCGCTAGAAACTTAGACAATTTGATCCACAAGAGGGACATCTTGGATCACCTCACTATGGGGGTCGAAACCTGGGGACTAGGCAGGCATATACAACCCATCGTATCCCATAAACCACGACCCCCCGTGCAAAATACTATCCCTTTCAACCTTTGATGCAAAAATAATGTGTAGGAACCCTAGCACCAAAAAACTAACTTCCAGGCAGCAACCTTTCCACTTGTGTCCAATCTAGGTTTTGATCTGCTCCATTGAGAGCCAAATCTAGGTTTTGATCTGTAAAAATAATGTGTAGGATCCCTGAGCTTCTCCACCTCCAGATTGAGGCAGCGATCAGGGATATGGATGCAAGGGATATCATTAGCAATCTGCACATTCACATTATCTACCACGAGTTTGAAAGCCATTCCACTGGAACGTCGATTTGACGCCATGTCAATGAAAGCTCTCAGAGCAGCCCGGTCACAGGGGATCTGTGAACCACTGCGGCATTGAGTGGTTCAACACTTCCATCCACCTCCTCTTCAGCCCTAACTTCGCCTTCCTCAGCCGTATCGCTGTGTTTTCACATTTCCCTTTTCACGAATCTGCTTATGATTTCAAAAAATAGGGAAAATTTAAAATATATAGAAAATTTCAAATATTCATATGATAAGGCAATCATCATAGACATCATAGAACCTTCACACTTAATATTAGAGTTCAATTGATATTTTCATTTCATAGAAAGCGACAAACAAATGAAGTTGTAACAAATTTAATTGCATCCACTGACAATGTGCATATATATTATATAAAAATTGCATCAAATTGCCCAAAGGCTGCAAGTTTTAACTCCAAAATGACAAAAATATAGAATATGCAGCTGTCCCTAATCAACATCCCCTAATACTACATCAAAATCGTAGTTTGAGTCAATGCCACTATGAGAGGTTGTCTCATCCTGATCCAATGGAACCCCAAGTAATACATCATTTGCCTCCTCCTTATCAACCTATGTAGTATCTTCGAGATCAACATCCCAACGTGCAGCTGGAGTTTGATGATACTCAAGTGTTTGGTGATCCTGAAGCTGCCAGGCACTATGCCAACCACCGGCTTCTTCGATCATCTACAAGTAAGCCTATTCCTCTTGATTGACTAGATGAAGCTATATGTAGACCAATTCCTCTTTGTAGTAGAGGAACTAGCAACCTATGAAAAGAGATGAGTGTCAAGCATCCTCAACTTTGGTGAATCCTTGCCATGCCATGTCCACCATCTAATGGTTTTAGTTTGAGCTAATGTAGCTCTATCCATCCTCGCCTTTGATCTACTGAATGTTAGGCCACATAGACTCACAAAGGCTAGCCCCTATACTCTAAGTTTGCTAGACTCCTCCTTAGTAGACTTTTTCCCAAGCACCTTCATGAAACCATCTTTCACCTCTTCATCATTACATGGAGGCACTCTCGCAGGTCTTGCTACATACCATTTGGGATTTAGAGCGTAGGTAGTCATATGAAGTGGGGTGTCCATAGTGTTCTACTGCCGTGTCACAATGGGCCTAGTGTGCTCCTCATAAAATCCCAAATTAAGGTCCCTGCAATGAATTGATTGCTTCATCTGTCCAAGCATGCTATCAAATGTCTCATAAATCTCTTCAAGGCTAGGAGAGTCTGTATCGATATATCTTATGACTTGCACAACAAGTGAGATAATGGAGCAAATATATCTGCAAAGATTCAATAATGAACATAATTTAGTAAATTTAGAAGTTCGAAACTTAGAAACAATAAAAATTATAAAATCAGAAATTGAATAATAAAATCAACAATTTATTAATTTAATATCTAAGTTACCGATTCGGGTATGGGTACCGATATGGCGGTATGACAATTTTTTTTCCTTGGGTACAGGTATGGAAATATATATGTTATTTAACTTATTTCATATATATATATATAATTTTTTATATATATTATATATAATAATATGTGTTCAAAATTATAAATTATAAGAACAATGATGCTCATAATTGCCAATAAATAGAATACAGCATAATTTTACATAGTAACTTATAACAGTTCAATTCATGATCACTTTACAAGTACAATAATTGATTCTCCTTAAAAAATATAGTAGAAAAAAAATAACTCAAAGAAGCTTGCATACCTTACTAGTTTCTTGGTCAATATTGATCATGACTTAGTGAAAAGTAGAATATTGCACTCAATGCAACACAATCAACAAACAAAATAGTCCATATAAATGGTACAAAAGTTAATGCTGTCTATGTAGTAGAGATCTTTGGTCAACATAGTCAATATAGCAAAGCTCTTTGGTCAACACTGTCAGATAACCACATTTAAGAAGAGTCAATCAAACAAGGGTCAATGCAGGTGTAGAGGGTCAATGTTGAAGATCTGGTCTGCTGATTCACAAATGATGTCAAATTTACAGTCTGGCCCAAACATTGTCTTTTCCCCCTCCTACTATAGTGCTGGTCAAATGAGAGAGTAAATGATGGTATGATGCATTAACGAGGATCAATTAATGCTATTTACACATGTTCAATTGGAAACAATAGCCTTAATTTGTTTTATACGACAGTTATAAGTTCCCGGTCTGCCAAGACAATATCAAATGGAATTCATTAGAAAACAATATCATATTTAGTAATTGATGGTGTCATACTCCTTCAATAGACCAATTTTGTAACTGTTGTTGTTTTTCTCCTCTTAGACTGTGGGGTGCCTGGTGGGTATGCCCAGGGTATTGCTCGGGTGCCTGGGTTCTTTGTGTGTCCTTCACAAAAGGGCCCATAGAGAACCCAGGCACTCGGGCCATACACTGGCTATACCCAAGGACGAACCTAAACCCTACCAGGACTTGAACAGTACTAGGACCCAAACCGTACTCACACACATACCCGGGTCAAATATGAAGGACCTGATAACTTAGTTTAATATCAATAATAAAATGAAAACCATAAATCTAATACTAAAATCAGAAATTTATTACTAAAAGTCAGCAATTCATTAAAAAATAAAAAACAACATTCTCTTACCTCATTGTGGACTGCCAATCATTTTTGAGGAATTTTTGTTTGACACTTTTTCCTTCAGCTATGTTTGCCTCTGCCTATCTAGCCCACTTTGAATTAACCACTATCAATTACAGAGGCTCCTGCACCTCAATCATTCTCTCTGAAAAAATAAAGTAGCTAACATATTTGGTATCCATAGGCTTGAGGAATTCTTTCCTTGAAAAAGTTTTAAAACAAAGCAAGTGATGTGTGATGATTGCAAACGAACATCTGAATGACTCTAGCATCTGACACCACTTCCTCCACCCAATCTATTTTCCCAATGTCTTTCAATGCGTTGTTCAACGCATGAACACAACATGGGACCCAAAAAATGTGCTTGTAAGCACCTTCCGCTATTAAGCCAGCTAGCTTGCATATATGGGCTGAATTAGTCACTACTTGTACAACATAAGAGGGTCCAACCTCTTCTATGATATCCTTCAAAATCTGAAATTGGAAGCTTGCATCCTTCCTCTTCCCCGAACAATCAATGGCTCTAAGAAAATAAGAGCCTGCTGAACATGTGACAATAACATTGATAAGTGGCCAATGTCTAATATCGGTCCACCCATCCATAATGATAGAGCAACCATCCGTTATCCAAACTTGTTTCAACTCCATCATTATACTTATTTGGAATACTCCTTATCAAGGAGGGAGGTGTGTAGCTTATGATCTCCAAGGGGAACATATGAAGGACCAGCAACCAGTGCATCCTTGAACATTTGTTTAAAAAATGTAGAACGTGCCACATGGAATGGTATGGCATCAGCATAGAAAAATTTGGCAATAGAACTATCAGCTACATCTCATAAGTGCATGTTAAACTTGCCAACAACACTAGTGGACCTTTTCTTTCCTCTTTGACTTGCAAACACAACACTCCTAGATTCAGTAGCTGTAGCTCTAGACAGTGACCCACTAGGCTCCAAAGACTCCATTGGCATTCCTATTTTTTTGGCTTCACCCTCCATGTGCAACCTAGTCACCTCGGCCTTCTCAGCTAATGTTATGGTTTTGCATATTTTTAGCCCTTGACAAGTTGTGACTAAAAGATGGGAGTAAACTGTTGTGTAGCTGCCTCTATAGTCCTTGCAAATATGACACAGCCATACTCTACTCCCCCTTGAATTTTTTTTCTTAGTGTCTATGGCTGTTGCAAATTGTAAAAGAGGTTTTTTTTGGATTAAATGGGCCCTTTGCATACTTTTTCAAGAGGTTAGAAGGGCATTGAAATGGATTTTCTGAACTACGTGTCCTTGAAACTCACATTCTTTGAACTTTGAAGAACTTCCACGGCATGTTTGTTCAATTTCAATTTCTTGACCCTCACTGCTGCTAGGGCTCATTTTTTTTTTTGATTGAAATGGAAATGACAGCTGCAAGTGCAAACATAGAACATGCATGCAAAAAACCCTCCTAAGTATTTGAAATTTTAACAAAAACAAAAAAAAAATGCAAAAGAATTTGTAAAAATAAACAAAAAATAATGAACTTACCTTAAATGATGGAGACTTGGTCTTCTTTTGCCCTTTGCTTACTTCTCTTTCCTTCTTTCATTTGGTTTCTCACAAGTGTGCTTTTCTTCGTTCAGCTCTTCACAATTTGCAAAATGACACAAATGAGCTATTTTTTTTGTTTTGAATGTTATAACATTATTTTTAGGTGTAGGTTTTATGCAAAGGGTGTGGGCCCCCACACCCGCACACCCTTTATTTTTTATTATTCTTGTGTTTTTTTTAATGAATTGGAAAGTTGCTGGGCTGCAGGGGATGGCTAGCCATCCTTTGGTGTTTCTGCCTTTTTGGGTGCCGTACCAGGGATGTTTCTGATATTTTTGAGAATTTGGGGATGGCATGGGGACATTTCCAAGGTGTCCCCAAAACATTTCCTGTTGGGGACATGTCCCGGGTTACATAGTTCCCATTATAATACCATATATCCATATCATTGCCTAAGATATAGGTTTTAGAGCTTATAAATGCTCTCATGTAGCCATCTATTTTTATGATTATTACAGAATTTCTCCAATATATAGTAATCTATACATCCGAGCCATGAATATAATTGTCATTTGAACACAAACAGGTGAAACTCTCAAATGCTCAAAAATATAAAGGAGACAAGCCCATTCATGCAAGTTTGAAATTCTTCTGTAGCATGTGTTTGAAAACAACTTTTAGAGGTAGGGTGATTCCCTTTTTCATTTTGGAAAGATTCCCTAGACTAATATAGTTGCCAGAGAATATTTATGCCAGTTCCTTATTTCTACAATGTTGGTCCACCACTTTCAGTTATCCAAAATTGCTCAGGATTTTCCAATGGACAATTAACTGACATAAATCTAATGTGGAATTAATTAGAACTCCTTGCAGCAAGGGATCATTTCCAATGCTCCATACATTATAAAACCATAGGTTCAATTGTAAATTGCAGCAAATATCAAACCGAGAAATAAAAAATATCTGTATGCAAACAATCACAAGGAGGCTCAATTATTTACCCTAGAGAAACCCAATAATTGTGAATGACTCCAGCATTCAAATGGACACCTCTTATTGTTCTGTAAGTTAGCTATTGCTCTACAAGGATTACTTACAAGAGTGCATTGCCCAATGTAAGAGTCTTTACTCTCTCTCTCAGCTCTTTTCTGATTTCCTTCTACACTCAATTTTTTGGTTATGGAACAGACATCCACACAGCCGTTTGGTTATTGCAACAGAACCAGACTGAGTTATATGCAAATTTCCTATCAACTACATATTTATAGAGTTACATGTTCTTTTTGGGCTTCCATATTTCGAACTGAAATCTGAGCACATGAACCCTTGTTTAATTTATTTATTTGAACAATGTTACATGGGATGATACTGATCTGTTATGGATCATCCAGAGACAACTTTTTTCAGAAGACAACACTTTTACCTGTAACTCAAATTTGAAAACCTGCTTAAATAACAGATCAAGCTGGTTATTATGATCACTAATTGCCCATATTCAGGATAGCAATTGGACATGTTATGACTCACACAAAATTGATGTACAACTTTGGCAAAGTTTCAGTGTACCATTCACAATATTTGGGATAATGTTTGTGCAGGAAATCATTCGGCATCATCGAGAGAAGCTTAACCGTCCTATTAATCAATATACTGTTAAGTCCTTGCTTTGGCAGTTGTTGAATGGGCTGAACTATCTTCACAGGTAAGACTTCAGCTGCTCTAAAAGTATTGAGGAACTATAGAAATTGAGTTTTTTTGTTTGTTATTATGTATTTTATTCTCATGATTCCTTAATTCTGTTTCTTTTTAAATGGCACAAAATGAAATTGTTTACTCGATTGGACCAATATTTTTATTAGCTGTTGCATAATGACATACATTTGAAGTCCTTTTGTAAAGTTGTTGGTTACTTTCAACCCCATTGAAAATTCTTTCATCAGTAGTTATTGGATGCAGTAATTGGATTGTACATCGTGACCTTAAGCCATCTAATCTCTTGGTAAGTTTTAATTTCATTTTATATGGGATTTTTGACTTGGTTTGGAATATGGATTTAAGTTATATTATTACCTTGTTTCTTTCTCATCTTTTCTAACATTGAAGGGGGTGATATTTCTTTATTTTGGTCCCTCTTCTAGTGTTGAAAGTTAAACTGCAATATTGCCAATTTTTGGTTTTGTCTTGTTCCAGGTTATGGGTGACGGCGACGAGCATGGTGTTGTGAAAATTGCTGATTTTGGGCTTGCTAGGATATACCAGGCTCCCTTAAAACCTTTGTCTGACAATGGGGTGCGTATCTTCCTTCCTCATGGGTTGTCTTAAAGGAACCACTAATTTTACTGAGTAATTGCTTTTTTGCATCTGTTCTGCATCTGGCTCCATCTTTTCCTGATGATTGTTATAAATGTCTGTCATTTCTCTCTTCACAAGATGGTGGATTGCAGTCATATCTCATCTTATAAGGGACTGTTTCAATGAAGTTATTTTTGAAATATGTTATGTGCAACAACCTCTGGTCTCTCCTTAATTAGAACTATGGATACAAGAAAGTAGGAATGGAAATGTGTCTATCTTCTGTTTATGGATTGGGTACCTAAGAAGAAGTAAGTTTACAGCAAAATATAACCATCTGGATAATCAATTTTGAATAGTTTTTCTTATCAGTATTTTCTTTTGGAAAAGTGTGACTTTATAATCTTTGTAGTAAGGGAAATGAAGAAGCCATGCATCTGAAAATGTCAAGGAATTTATACAAGTTATTTTATGGACAGAAAGCCTCAGGTATAACTCCAAGTTGTTTTAACTGTCATCTCTTCTCCAGTACTAACATCACTTAGGGGTGCTATGCTTTATGGATGGCCCTTGCGACTATTTTTTTTGGTAGATAAATAAGTGTCTTTTATTAGGTACCCTTGCCTGGAAAACAAAATCACCTGATGGGCAGAAATGCTTGGGTTTGTGGCCATAGCCCCAATACAATAAAATTTGGCATAAGCTATTACAAGAAGTTGCTCACATTTAGCATATGCAAGGATTAGTTTGAAAATAAAACATTTCTCGATCTGAAGGCACGTTGGGAGCAGGTGGGTCCCAGGAGCTAAACTAAAGGTCCTACACTATATCCCAACCCAAATCCCTGTTGTATCCTGCCCCCAACTCCTTTTCCTCGCCTTCAGCCAATTGGGAAGTACCCTCAACCATTGCCACATCATCTTCAGCTTGTGCCAACTTTGTTGCAGCATCAATTCCTTCAGGGCTCCTTCCTTATCCCCGATTCCTGCTAGTGCCATGACTGTGTCTGCATCCACATCCATGGCGAGAAGGAAACCTAATCACCACAATTGTGATTGTCTTACCTCCCAGCTCTGCTTCCAGAACTGCCCTTTGTTTGTTCCATTTGATGAGATTCCCATGGGCTTCCAGGGCATGATAAACCTTTCCAACCAACTCATCTGGAAGCATCAAAGCCTTCAGTTCTTAAAGAGATTTAACTGGACCATGAAGTAGCACCACAAAATTGCTATGGCTCTGCCCCGTGCCTTGGATGATGGACACAGGAGGCAGGGTATGAGCAAGGAGTGTGGTTCTTGGCCCCCTGGTGTGGAGCCAGGGCCTCAGCTGCTTCTTGTGCTTCATAAGATGCAAGGGGAGGTACGGAAGATATCAAAGTATGCACTCTTGTCAGCTTCTGCCCTTTATCAAACTGCAAAATAAATGTGTAATGTGCCTGAAAGGAATCAAATTTATGTTCAAGAGGACCTAGTTGGTCTTCTAAGTTGGAGCCCTTCATAAGTGGGTCCCAACTACATGAGCCTAGCCAAACCTTTTTTTTAAATCTGGGTGGATGTGGGATGTGCAATCAAAGCCAAAGGGTGAGATAGATGTGCTGCTGGAGACTAGATGTGGCAGTGGGCCTCCCACAGCAGCGACAATATTGCATCATCTAATATGAACTCACTTCTGACAAGGAGCTTTGCGATCCAGCCTAAAACTCGCCTATCAAATATTCTTTGCACCAAGTGCCAAGAGAAGAAATCTATTATGAAGGAGCTCATTTGCTTTAGCATTGGCATGTCTGCAAGCACCTCCTCACCCACAATGGCCGTTACAAACTCCAAGTCTGCCATATCCACAATATGGAATAGCTTGTGAATTCTAATGTTAGACACTAACTTGCTAATCTGAGTTTTTGCACATAGGGAAGGCATCAGAAATAGTTTGTGCTTGGAGCCTTTTGCAGAAAGGGTTATTACTGATGGAGGCATGTGGTGGCGGCCACAAACCCCTTGTTGAGGCTCAATTGAGCAAGAGCCACCACATGTGGAATGGCCCATCTTGCTGATCAAGGGCCATTGGCTCCATAAATGCACAGTTGAATCATCTTATTGACATTTTTTTACATTTTGGATTGGGGATTGGGTAGCCCTGCAGGTAAATCCTGAGAAATAAGGTTAGCCAAACCTTCCACTTGGTTGGACCTGAGTCAAAGATGAGGGAGAAGAGACCTGGGGTAGTTCCTGCATTGGCTAGCAGGTGCAAAGGGTGATTTGTTGCCTAAAGCAATGGGCAAAGCTCAGGATTCTTGAGGCGAAATCCCTAGCCTCTTTTAGAATTGCATTCAGCTTTGGGCAGGTGTAATGTCTTATTCATTTGCAGAGATGATGGTCACGGAATTGCTTTTTATCTCCAGCAAAGGGACCCTCAATTGGGTGGCCAGCTTAAGGCTTTCCAGCACAATGTTTCCATTTCATTATTTGTACCTTTTGCAGTAAATGCCAAAGTTATTGCAGCAAAATTCCATCCTGATCTTTGATTAAGCACCCCCAGCCAGCACTGGATTTTCTTTGGAAGCTCCATTGAAGTTCAGCTTCCATCCACTGCTAGCTGCTGGTAGCCATCTGACTGTAGCATGGTTCAACTTGGATACTCCCTTCCCATTTATAAGATTGGGTTGCCTTTGGAGGTTGCTGCATCTTGCGATTGTTGTCATTGTAACTTTTTTTATTTATGTTATGTTGATCTACATACAAATCAAGTTGCCTGGTTTGAGTTTGAAGTTGGAATGCTGGATACACAGGTTGCCTTGATGAAGCTGCAGACTTCAATGGAGGACCTTTGCCAAGAAGAAATATTCACCCACACAGAAAGTATGATAATGACATTCAAAATAGAGATTCTATTATGATGATCTGGATTAATTTACAAAGTGTACATATGCCTGATTATATAGGCAAGAGCTAAACCTAGAATGCATAAGATGTTGCCAAGTGTTCAAATCACACTACATGTGACAACATGAAACCCTACCTAGGGAATGATAACAAGATGGAGATAACTTCTAGAAAAGACAACTCATCTTCTAGAAGGGAATCTTATCTCAACACCATTATTAAATGATAAAAAGTAACCTAGGACTAATATGATTAATTAACCCTAAGTTAACTTATGCTAGTGTAATAATTAATTAATTAATTACACTAACACCCCCCCATAAGTGCAACTTAGGGAGGAAATGAAAATGCAATGATTATGCATGATGATGATGATGATGATGGGTCCCGGCTGATGGCCATTTTAGGTACCCATGTACATAGGATGAAAATGCAACTAATCTCCCACAAATGGAGAAAAGGGGAAAACCCAGTGGGAAGAAAACCCCTCTCCAAAAAGGAGATAAAAAGCAAAAGGTGATGATTTGGAGGACTCAACATCATCTCCCCAAGGACAACAATCATCACAAGAATACAAAAAAGATTAGGAGACTAGATATCCCCCCCATAAAGGAGAGTGGTCCCCTCAAGGATGTCTTCAAAACCTGTGGAGAAATGAGAAGCCAAGTCACCAAGACCTGTTGTGAACCCATCTGGATGCCACAAGTTGGAAGAGATGGATGAGCACTGCTCTGCTGAAACAAATCTCAACGGAGAGGAGGAAGAAGATGGTGCCAGAAGAAGAGCCAAATCAATCCAACCGCCACAACCTTGGCGAGGGGGAGGAGAATTGCTTCCTACCCTGGAATGTGGAGAAGCCGTAGAAGATGGAGTGCGATCCCAAAACTTGGTGAACTTATACACTCGGGATTGATGATCAACCTCACCATAGGCAATGAGAGTATCAAACTGATCCCTGATGATAGCTAGATCAGATGTGAACTCGATCTTAAGACCCTCCTGAGCAAGCTGATAAACAAAAAGTAGATTATGAGCCATTTGTGGAATATAAACAACATCAGAAAGAGGCCTCCCATCCAAAGTAACATCACAAATTGCAGCAACATGAACCATGTCTGCATTGGCAGTGAACATTCTATCAAAATCTGGAGGACGCATAGTCTCCCAAAGAATATGATTTGTGGAATAGGTGATGTGCCTCGAAGCTCCTGAGTCGATGACCCAACCTTCCTGTCTATTAACAAGAGTAGTGATCAAAGCATGCCCTTTGCCAAGATTCTCAGTTGAGACAATTGCAGCAGTACCTGAAGATGACTCTTCATGTGAAGAAGAGTGGGATGAGAGGACAAAAGAAGAAGGAAGATTGATGTTATGATCCTTGAGAAGTTCTCTTAGTTCATGAATCTCCTTCTTAAAACAAGTCTCCTCACAATGTCCAAGCCCATTACAAAAGTTGCATTTGGGCCTCTCCTTTGTAGGCCTGTCTACCTTGTGCTGTGATGATTCAAAAGATCCTGTCTTGAATTTTCCCTTATGCTTGCCTTTCCCTTTGGATGGTGCTACAATGAGAGCATGAGACGTTGAAGATGAATCAACTTGGAGGAGTTTAGATTGCTCCCTAGTCAATCGCTCACAGAAAGTCTCAAATGAAGGCATCACAAAACTGTCTCCAAGTCCATCCATTGTAGAATAAAAAGAAGTAGCAAAGTAGGAAAAAGATCTTTTTAATTTAGACAAGATCATGAAGATGCTTTCTTTGTCAATTTTGTCCTTACCACACCCTGCAAGTTGAGTCCTCAAGGACTTGAATTTCACCAAGTAATCATCAATAGAGGGAAAAGTATCAACTGAGAGTGAAGCAATCTCTGACTCTAATTGAAGTGCCCGAATATCACTTATTGAACCAAACAATGTCTTGAGCTTATCCCAAACTTCCTTAGGAGTATTACACCCCTCGATGTGGAAAAATAGTGAATTGGAGATATGAAGAGCAATAAGTCCCATAGCCTCCTCACACTTGATCCGATGCTGAAACCTCTCATATTCCCTAGTCAGATTCGGTTGATTCACATCCAATGTAGACCAAAGACCTCTAGACCAGAGGAGACGTTGCATACCAATTTTCCATGTGTGGTAATTGTGGGGAGTTAAAAGCACAAAACCTGATTCAACCATTAGAGAGAAAAAGAGTACAAGACAAAAAATCTCTGAAAAAGAATGCTGAAAAACTGATGATAGTGTTGAAATGCTGGAAAAACACAGTAATACCCTGCTGATGGTAGAATTTCGACAAACTGAAAAAGTATCACCTCCAAAAACCCCAATTTAGGGTTTGCACTTCAACTGGATGGGATGTCTGATAGAAGCAGAATCTGGAAAAACAGAGTGGATCACTGAAAAGTAGACGTCGATACCTTTCCAACGGTATATCGTTTGTGAATTTTCGACACCGTATGCGGAAGATATGGCGATTTGAAAAAATATGCCCTATTAGGGCCTGCAAGCTAAATAGGTGCAAAACATGAGCACCCCCGGGCACTAGCACCTGGTCGTTGATGTGACCACAGGAGTTGGGCTGGCAAAAAAAAGGCGCTACCACCGGCGGCGGCGGGGCGGAGATCTCGGGCGGAGCGGCAGCACCGCTCGGATAAAGTGGAGGGCAGCGGTTGGAGTGCTGGACGGCTGGCGGGAGTCACTGGTCGGCGGGCGGGAAGGACTCCGGGGAAATACACCGGTGGTCGGCTGCCGGGAAGGACTCCAACGGTCGGCGGCGACGTGGATGTGACGTGCTGGCAATAGTGGCCGGTGATGTAACCGGCGGAGATTCCGGATGATGTGACCGGTCCGACCGATGATGCCAGCGGATGCGACGGAGGCCGACAACCTTGTCGGTGGCTCAAATGGCTGAATATGTCCAAATCGGAGCCAAACTTTCTTGATCCTGGGATGAACCTTCACTGGAACAGCTCTGATACCATGTTGGAATGCTGGATACACAGGTTGCCTTGATGAAGCTGCAGACTTCAATGGAGGACCTTTGCCAAGAAGAAATATTCACCCACACAGAAAGTATGATAATGACATTCAAAATAGAGATTCTATTATGATGATCTGGAGTAATTTACAAAGTGTACATATGCCTGATTATATAGGCAAGAGCTAAACCTATAATGCATAAGATGTTGCCAAGTGTTCAAATCACACTACATGTGACAACATGAAACCCTACCTAGGGAATGATAACAAGATGGAGATAACTTCTAGAAAAGACAACTCATCTTCTAGAAGGGAATCTTATCTCAACACCATTATTAAATGATAAAAAGTAACCTAGGACTAATATGATTAATTAACCCTAAGTTAACTTATGCTAGTGTAATAATTAATTAATTAATTACACTAACAGAATATGCCAAACTCAAAGTTCAATAAATTTTGCCAATGAGAAAATATGTTTGATATTTGTGAAAAAGTTAAAATAATAAATAGATATTTTAAAATAATCTCACATTTTTTATAAAAATATGTCAAAATAAATGGAGACTAAGACATGGTTAGTATATTATCTAGTACTCCAGCTCCGTAATTAAAGTCTAATTCTACAAAATTAGCTTACAGTCCAAGGGGTTGAGCTTAATTGGTTAAAGCATCGGGTTCTCTTTGTGGAGACCGAAGTTCAAATCCCCATAGGGACATCTAATGTGGAATTCTAAGTGGTCACTCTTGGTCATCCATAGTTGGCTTCTAATGTGGATGTGGTTTCTAAATGAAGTGGATTTATAAATAGTGACTCTTGGTCTTCCATGGGTGATTTCTAGTGTGTGTGCTCACAAGGAGATTGTATTAGTCTCTAATAAGTATTTTTAAGAGCTTGTATTGGTTGATGCACATATGAGCAGTATATTTGTAAATGATATTCAAAAGGGAAAAAAAATTAGCCTACATCTGCATATAATATTCTAAATTATTAATATTAAGTTCTACCAATCCAGAAACATGACTTTGGGTGCAGGTCCCCAGGGTGGTCTTAGCATTCTTCTCTTGTCTGGTACTAACATTGCTTAGATGTACTTGTGTGCTTTATGGGTTTTCTTTCTATGTTATTGTTGTTAGTGTACATGAGTACAAGTTTATAGAAGAAGTGACTATTTATGGAAAATAGTCATCAAAGGATAAGTGTTGCATTAAATTACACCATATAGTGAAATCTCCTAGAAAACAAGGTATCTCAATATTAGAGCACATTTTAGGAGTAAATTAAAATAATTTAGAAAATAAAGAATTAGACATTTTCTCATAATTTCAAATTTCTAATAGATGTATAAAAATAAGTGCATTTTTTTATTAGCAAATTGAGGAAATCTATCAGGGTCCTAATGATGACAAAAATAAAGAGAGGAAACAACCTCTTTACAACTTAATGGTCCTGCTTGTAAGCAGGGGAAGCCAAGCAAAACTGGATTATAACAAACATCCTATGAGAAGATACAGCAGATGCAAATACCAAGGCTGCCTATTGATAATCCCAAACCTCTTTCAAAGAGGAAAACGATCTAGGATCAGGCCAAGGGCTGCCTACTTCCCCTTCTAGAGAGGAGTGCCTCCTTTGTCCATCGTGAGCCCAAGCCAATTGACTCCTTGGCTTCTAAACATAGATGCCTGGCTTTACTTTTTCTGCCCTTCTGCTTCTTGGTTGGAATGGAAAGAGAATCTAGAGATGGAAGAGGGAGCCAACACCTTTCACAGACACAGTACATTCCTCCTTTGGAGAAAATTAACTTAAGGTAAACTCTCTCCATTTTGCAACCCTTCATCCTCAATCAAAAACTTGGAGTCCACATCTTGGGGAAATATGTCAATAGAAATCTGATTTCCAATGTCAACCTCCTCCCTTGTTTTTTCATTCTTAGACTTCCGCCTACATTTTCCTTTTGGTCTACAGTTCGTTTTTTGTCTATGAATCTTGGATTGCAAAATAGTAAGAATATCTTTAGAGGGCAAGAGTCATCCCCAAAATTGTCGAGATCCAAAGAATCTAAATTCTTTGCTTCCTCTTTGCTTGATAGGAAACTCTCACAAGTGGCTTCACAGTTTGGAGAGACCACATTCATGCATGCCTTGTTGTCATCCTTTGAAGAAGAAATTTGGGCATCCTTAGTTTGATCCATCATGAATTGACCCTGGTTTCTCCAAATGAAATCTAAGTCATCTTTACCAATTTTCGGAATCCACTTTTGAAGCCGAATCCATGTTAAACCTTCCATTTGACTTTTCCTAAGAAAAACAGTTTTGAATGCAGGACAGATATCAGCAAGACAATTTTCGTCCGAAAGGCTTCTTTGATAGTAAAGGGTATAACTAATAAATAACCATAATTATCAAGCTTTCATAGTATCAGATGTCAGGATCAAATGTGACATATTTACAGACATGGTGGTGTAGGCAGATAAATAATATACAAGGCATTTTGTTAGTATGGCAATTTTAAATAATTAATTATGAACAAAGCACATGGTATTGTTGTTTGAAATTGCTGATTAAGTAGTTGCATACCGGATGTCCCAGTGGTTTTAGCCAGCCGACACACCTTGATGTTGCCATGTCTAAATTTCATCTTCTGACATCTCTTGTATTTTATCTTGTTTGACATTGTCTGTGTTTTAGAGAATTTGTATGTTAGTTCTGAATGGTAACATGTTTGGGTGGATGAGATTGGCCTGTTCTGAATGGTATCTATTATGTGCCATTTATATTTCTGTTGTGTGTTCAGAATGGTTTCTTGTCAATGCTACTATACTACAGATAGAAACAAATGATATAATAATGGAAAAAAATTAAAGGGGCTCTATTATGAATGGGTCATAATGTACAACACTTGCTGAAGGTTTTGTAAATGGGGTAGCAAGCTAAGTGGGTGTGATCTTGGGGGAAATTCCATGGTTAAGTGCACTTGAGTTGGAGTAATACTAGGGTGGGTGACCTCTCAGGATGTCCAATGCTTTATCTTGTGAGCGTCACCTAGATGCATTGAGTGCTAAGTGGACCATTCATGCTCACGAGAGATGGATTCGTGTGAACCACTACTCATGAAATATGGGTCAATGAGTTTGACTCGAAAATGCAGTTGAATTTTGATAGAACAACATAATAGAACAAACTGTTGACATTATCTTCTCTTAAAAGTGGACCCTTCAGATTCTTGTGTTAGACTGTTGTACTTCAGGTTGTTTCAACAAAAATATGATAGCCAATTTTTTTTTATGATGATATACTATTTTCAACTTTCTAAGAGCAAAGATTTTGTTTATTGGCACCTGCTAAATGAAAAGTTGGTAATAATTTTGAGGATATGATGCCATAATGCATGTGTTTTACAGTTTGTATCACATACAGAAGTTCCTTTTACCCTATTCTTACAAATTTCTTTTAATTTATATTTGTTGCATGTATTTTGCATCCTTCCCTTCTTGCTCCACAATGTAATTATCATTTTTTCTACCATTAACATATCTGTGAGGGACAGATGCAGGATGTCTTAAAGGTTTAACTTGTTAGCAGAGTCATTGTCTTCTATTGCAGGCTATTTCAGATCATATTTTAGTATGATTTTAGCTATGATGCAAACAGAAGGATATGAAATGTTTGTTGCTGGGCATTGAAGATTCTTTTAACCTTTAGGTAGTTGTTGGGACAATTCTATCCTATTGACAGAGATCATTGCTAGGTTTGAGCTTAGTTTGCGATGTCTACAGGTTGTTGTAACCATATGGTATCGCGCGCCAGAGCTACTTCTTGGGGCAAGGCATTACACTAGTGCTGTTGGTATCCTTTTTCAAGAGCAGTTTTGTGGTGTACCTTCTCCTTCAAAATTGTCTTGTAAATTCCAATGCAGGTTAATGTTCCTTAAAACTGTTGAAAGACATGTGGGCTGTAGGTTGTATTTTTGCAGAATTGCTGACACTAAAACCACTTTTTCAAGGCGTGGAGGTCAAAGTTGCACCAAACCCATTTCAGGTGTCTAATTATATTTACTCTACACATTCTGCAGGCAATAGAAAAAGGCTCTTCTATTTTGAGACTGTTTGCAACTATCAAGTTAGAATTTTGTCTTGATATTTCTTTTTTGTTTTATATTCTATATACCAGAGGTAGAGACAGTTGTGTTGTCTGATGTAGCTATTATTTCCTGCAGCTTGACCAACTTGACAAGATATTTAAGGTCTTAGGTATGAGATGACCGAAAGCCTCTTGAAAGCCTCTTGTTTATATTCTATATACCTGAGAAGTCTGGGCAGTATTTCACAATGTATATTACATTCTTTTGAAGCATTTGGACTGATTTGCTTGGTAATTCAGGCCACCCGACACCAGAAAAGTGGCCAACACTGGTCTATCTACCACATTGGAATTCAGATAAGCAACATATTCAAGGGCACAAATAGTGAGTTTCATTAAGTTCTGCTTGAGAAGTATCTGCAGTTCCTGGAAAAGGAAAAATGATGTATGAAATGGAATAATTGTATCTAGATCTGTAATATTAAAAACTTCATCACTCTTGTAACCTTATCTCCCCTTTTGAATGACAAAATTCATGTTTTCTTTATCAGTGAAAATACAGGTTTACATAATGTTGTTCATCTTCCTCCGAAGAGCCCGGCTTATGATCTCCTTTCAAAGATGCTTGAGTGAGTGCCTCTTGAATGTTCAAATTCAATTTTTTTATTGATTGTTAGTTGACTTTCATGATCTTTTCATTTTTTATTTCTTATGATAATAACTTTAACCTGTTTACAGGTATGATCCTCGCAGGCGTATCTCAGCAGCACAAGCTTTGGAACATGAGTATGATCTTATTTGTCCTCTTTGTACTTATAATAGGGCTAAATGCATATTACGTTACCAATTTAAAGGCTTATTTGGCTACACAAATTAAAAAAAACTCACATTTCTTTGCCTTTTAAAAGTGGTATCAAGCTATACAAACTCAAAGAACTTAGTAGGGGCTTGAGACTTTTGACTGTATCTGATAAGCAGCCAAGTGAAGTCCAAACTGCTTACAAAACATCCATTCATGCAACATTGTTGAGCTTATAAAATGGGAGTATACCCTACAGTACTGTAATAGAAAGGATAAAACTCAGCAACAACCAGTTAATCAGGCGATTCTTATGGAAGAATTTGGATTGATGGACTTTTAGCTTATGTCACACCTTCTTGAAATCTTTCAATTTGTTGTGCTTCTTGTTAGCATTATCTCACGTTCTTGGTTAGGCTATGAACTGGTAAGAAACCGAGCATTTGCAATGTTTTTCTGAATCCTATAACATTCCTTGATGTCTTGAAGCCCCCTTGGGATTAATCTTGGAATTTTCTCTCAGTTTGGCTGACACCATGCAAATATTATTTATTTTCTTGTGAATTCCTTGGATCTTCCTATCTATCAATATTTTCCTCCAAACTCTCCCATGTTAGCATCATCCCATTGGCTCATAGCATTTTTCTACATATTATTTTCAAGAGTCTTATTTGTCCTAGTTTTATTAACTATCAAGATAATGGAGCAAAATATTAGTATTGTTTGTATTTGTCCCAGTTTTATTAAGATTTTATTCTTTAGCACTTGCTGCATTTGCCATTACTTCTGGGCTGCCTGATTTGAAATTGGCTTAAGAATTTCTATAATCTGCAGGTACTTTCGGATTGATCCTTTACCAGGACGCAAGTAAGTCAGTTAACCTATTTCCTATAGTTTTGATATGCCTTTTCATGTTGCTGAAAAAGATTTCTCCCTTGTTCCCAGCATTATAGCTGGATATCTGACCATTATAAAATGTTATGCTTCTGTGGAAGACAAATTCCAATCTAGAACTTCAAAAATAATTAAACAAACATAAAATCAAAGCATCCTTTTGTATTATATAGTCTTTGATTCGACCATGATAAAGTGTGACATCAATGCTCAGTTCACTTGTACCTAGCCAACCTGGTGAAAAAGCTGTTCCTTATCCAGCTCGCCCAGTTGACCAGGGTGCAGATTTTGATGGGACAAATACTGCCCAGACTTCTCAGGTAATGCTTTGGTAAAGTAATGAAGTTTGTTGGATTTGGTTCAGGTTGTAACATGGCCATGAATAATAAGCATACATAAGTATATTTTACCCAACAGATTTTCTCATTTTTTTTTCCTAAAGTCATAAGCACACACTGCAGTGTTACATGATAATGTGGCCACGGTTAATTTTTTGGGAATATTGTCAAACCATGCTCAAAATTCAGGTATCATCTGGGATAGCAGTATCTGGTTCTGTTACAGCCGCTGCAGTAGCTGCTGTTAGACCAATGCCTCCAATGCAAGCAGTGGTAGGTATGCAGAGAATGACAAATTCAAATATTGCCGCTTTCAATTTAGGTGCTCAAGCAGGCATGGCAGGAATCAATCCTAACATTGCTTTCCAACGTGGTCCTCAACAAGCACATCAACAGGTTTTCCATTCAGTCAAGATTTTCCTGTCCTTGCTATTCATTACAATAATTTTTAGGGATGTAAATGATATTGTATCTTTTAACAATGCATTTTGTTGATTATTCATTTTTGTATGCTGACACTCTGCTAAGCTCTTTGAATCATTGAAGCAGGTTCGAAGGAAAGATCCCAGTACTGGGTTTGCAAATGCATATTCAGGGTCGCAACAGAAAAGACGCCTTTAAAGTTTCTAGATGTGTATTGAGTGCATTTAAGGCCGCTATGCATGTTTCTACATACAGTTGATTGCACTGTAAGCAGTAACAGCATCTAATCATTGGCCTTGAACAGTCAGATGCATATCATGAGAGCCACAATCAAATCTTGAATGTTAAACATGTTGAAAGGTATCCCTGATGGCCAAATATCTCACTCAAATTCAGTTACAGGCTTTACTCTTTAAACACAGTTTTTCTGCCTGTGTCTGGAAGATAATGATGGACATTTTAATCTGATTATTATCAAATTATTGGGATTTTATTCCCATGCAAGAGGGCACAATTTGGAATAAAGTTATTTCAAGCAATGGAGCAGTGAGATCGGTCAAGCACGTATTCTTTGTGGTTTTTTCTGTATGTGAAAGCAGTGATGCTCCGGATACAAGAATGCCTACACATTGCAGCCAGGCAGAATACCTTTGGTAATCTAATTATTATTCAGAGGATCCCTTTTCATTCAAAAAGTCCCAATTATATAACAAGTCCGAAAATGTGATTACCAATCTTCCTTCAGAGTCCATGTAATTTAGCTACGTAGGCACCATTCTTGTATTAACCATAAACAGTGTAAACATTATTTTTCAATGCACGAGAAATTCACCTGAATGGTTCGTAGTATGAGTCATGTACATGTCTCTTTAAATACAAAATGCACACCAGGATCCTTGCATCATGTGCAAAAAGATTTATGCTCTCTTCCTTGTTTTGCTCATTTGCACGTTAATGGAGCTCATCCTTGACTTTAATGGGTCCTTTTTTCATGAACGAATGAGCAAAACACAGGAGCATATTTTGTTTTGAATTCAAGAATGCAGGTAAATTATGAACTTCGGCATTGGTTTTGTGCACATCAGTGTGTTGTTCCTTCTGTTATGATATTATTTCAAATTTTATTAGAATTGTCCAGCTTGGAAGTGGAGAAATAATGCTCTAGTGCACAATGAGAAACCCCTTAATATATAAGGGTGGGACATATGACAACATAAGATTGTGACATGTGTCTTAATCTTATAATTTGGGATAAAAAAACAAATGCTTTAAGTAAAATAATTTGGTGTAAATGGATCTAAAAGGGAAACTAGCTCCCCCCCCCACATATAAGGGTGGGACATATGACAACATAAGATTGTGACATGTGTCTTAATATTATAATTTGGGATATAAAAAAATGCTTTAAGTAAAATAATTAGGTGTGAATGGATCTAAAAGGGAAACACTCTAGGTAATACCTTGTTCATAGCAACACCCCCTCTTAATTGCAATTTAGGAAGAATGAGAAAACACGCAAAGATTCAATGATGGGTCTTAGTTACATGGATTGATGTGGTACCCATGCACAAAATAATCTCACAAACAAATAAAAAAAATTAAACAAGAACACAAAATTCTCTATAAGATACAAAAAGGATAAAAATTTCAACGCGAGCAATAGGTCCCCCCAATAAGAGAAAAAAAGAGACCATGTAGCCCCCCTTAATGTGTGATATCTTGCTTTGATGGTAGATGCTTGATAATGAATGGTGAAAATAATCCAATATTGCTGAACACTATTTCTCTTTTTCTCTTTGGGAAAAATCAAAGCCAAATATGTATGGATTATTTCTTCTCATTCCTAAACAAAATACGAGGGAAATAAGTGTAGGATATATGATGTCTTTGGAAATTGCTTGAAAGATTCCATGCTCAATAAGGCATCTCTAGTCTAATTGAAGAAGGCGACAATTCATAAATGTAGAACAAGGTCCAAAGATGGGGAAAAATCCTCTAAATGTTGTTCAAGGATCTTCAAGCCAATGTGAAGTTGTGACATATGAATAGGTGGAGTAAAGAAAGAGGATTTGGATGTGCCTTTATGATATTTGAACAAAATGATACAACTCCATAGGTGTTAACATCAAAGAGGAGATGTACGTTCTCAATGATGTCCTCCAAATTTGGAAAGATGGGCTTCACAAAACATACCTAAAATGTCCAAGTATCCATTCCAAGTGGTTGTATCTTGAAGACAATGATCTTGTTGCACTAAATCATTGGAAGCTCCATCCAAAACAACATTAAACTCATTGTCTCTAGAGCCTCAACTCATTGGAAGGCTATGGAGATAGTGTGGACTTTGACGTAGGAGATGGAATATCAACTTGTCTCCAGAGCCTCAGTCAAGGAAATGATATGATGGTTTAAATGGCCATATTGTATCTCCTAAGAAATGTCCACACTAGATGTCTAAGTGTAAATATTGGTCAAAGGAACATCATGAGCAAAATGTAAGGTGTATAATCATGATTAATCATTTGCCTTCCCAATTGTGACTATCTTTGCTATGCAAATTTTGAATGACTAGAGAATTTGGTGTGAACTCATCACCCATCCTTGTACCACCATGTGATTTGATAAATATAAAGGAGCTTGGTTGATGATAAAGGAATGCAAAACACACCATTGAAGGATTCTTCGCCCATGTAAATAGATCCTCTTCCACATACATGCATATATGAGTTCTCATAAAGATGTGTATGACAAGTCTTAAATGAAGAAAACATACTTTGTGATGAAGCCATATGATACAAAGCTCTAGAATCAAGGAGCCATCTCCTTGACTTGGAATTTGCAATTGTGACAAGTGCCTACTCTTGTTGTTTTGACTCTAAAGAAGAAAATGAATCCATTGACATAGTTGAAAGCAAATTGATCTTATGTAGAAGATTCTTCAACTCATAATTTTGTTTTGAATAACATAGATGTTTTCTATTTCTTAGTTTCTTGCAGTATGCACATTTGGGTTTTTCCTTAGATGATTCCCCGTTCTTGGAAGAGGATTAAGTGCTTGTGAAGTAGAAGATGACCGTGCTCAATCTTTTTGTGGTTTGTGGTTTGTTTTGATTGCTTCTGCTTCTTATTATGATTACAAGACCCCTTCTCACACCTTGGCTAACTTGTCACCAAAGCTTGTGACTTGAATGGCTTGAGAATACCCATTGTGATTAATTTTCCACATTCAAACATTAGTATTTTGGAAAATGACTCAAATGATGGCATAGTGTAGGCCTGTCCCATGGTACAACATATTTAGAAGGATGTTTGCCCAACAAATTGAAGATTGATTGTACATCCTTTTCCTCAATACCACAATCTTTGAGTTTTGTGCTATTGGATTATTGATTTTAGTGACATAATCTTGAATATTGTCAAATTTTTAGATTTAGGTTAGTGAGATCATTGTATATTTGATATTCCCTAACCTTACCAATTTTATTGTACAATTTTGCATGTTTCTCCTATGTTTGCTTAAGTATTTCACTTATCAATGTGAAAAAGAATAAGAGAAACAAGCCAAGTGTCTTAGTATTATCAATGAACCATCCCATCTTTTCTACAGGTATGTTGGTCTTGGAGCATCTTCTAAGATATGAGATATATGCCCTTCACACATCAAATCACTCCATGTATGTTGTTTCCAAGTTGCATAGTTGTATGTAGTCAATGGAGGGAATTTAAAATGTTCCATGGCTAGATTGGAACACAAATGAAAAATAAAAAAGTAGAGGAAATAAACACAATCATGCATCACTCTCTTGCTCCATCCCCAAACCACTCAATTAAATACTCCTACCTTTCTAGTGGTGGGTGTATGGGGAGACATAGCTCACTTTCACTTGGCAACTTGTCCAATACAAAAGAATAGGTAGGTGACCACCCTTTTCTTTATATAGGACCCTTTCTATAGCTATAATTCCCTCATCATCACTCACCCTACCCCCTATCTTGCCCCTTCTAATGAGGGGCAAGCAATTGAAAATTGAATGATGGCAGTCAAACACGAGCCTCATCTTTCCTTTGTGCCCTTTGTGCCCCCCCAAAAAAAATGAGTTGACACTTTATATGTAGTGTAGTTACAATTGTCACTCACAAAAAAATTAAAGTGGTCTTGATTTCAATGCTTTTATAATTGCCAAGATAAGTTTATAATACTAAAAGTATAATTTTTAACCATAATGATTACAAAACAATAGCACCACAATGAAATACACAACAAATCATGCACTTTCAAAAAATTGGACGTAATAAGAGTTTGGTTCAGCCCAAACAGAGCCCTATAAGTTCTCAAAACAAGAATTGATTAGCAACACTTGCCAAATTGTAAGTTCTAGAAAATCTGTGCATCAAATTTGAAACCATCTACTACCATGGAGAGCATGGAGAAATAGTCCAAATAAAAAAAACTCCCTAGAAAAAAGAATTGATATGAGAGAGAACGAGATTGTCAAAGTATGAGTACAAAAATGAAAATTCCAACCATGAGGGGGCACAAATTTCAAGGATTTGTTGACATCAACACACCATCACTGCTAAATTTGACGAAATTATCACCAAGCTTGGAAGAACTTGCCAAATGTGGAGGTCTCCAAATTAATATATAACTACACTAGATTTGGGGTTTTTAGACAAATGTTAGTGATGTACTAGATTGAGAGGAGCCACTAGATTGGGAAAAATCGTTGAGAAGGTTGCTAGATATAGTAGACCCACCAATTTTTTTCCAAGTTTAACATATTGTTGCACATTGAGCAATACAAGGTTCTATGAATTTTTAATGGCCATGTAGGCTAAATGGAAATAAGGGTTTGGGGGGCCATTAAGGCCACACCCCAAGGGTTTTAGGCACTTATAGGAAGTCTCAAGACCTTATTCTTCCCTCTTTCTGTATGCATATCATCTTGATGATGGATCATGGAGTATGATCCGAAATGTTGATACAAAAAATTCACATAATTCATGTCGTTGGTGTTGGTATGTGGCCACTGATCATGCTATATTGTACACTCTTCATGTATCCTTGCTTCGTCACCGAAAAATAAAAAACCGACTTTGTAGAACCCTAATTTATAAAAGCTTCTAAAAGCTTGTTATAAGCGGTTGGGATGGGGAGTTGTAGTATGGCATTATTCGTGAGATTGTAATATGTTTTGCACTAGATAATAAAATCATTGGATGGCTACAGTTTTGTGGATATAGTCCGGATTGGGTGAACCACGTTAAATTCTTTGTGTTGTCTTGTTTGTGCTATAATTTTTTGTGTTCTTTATTTCTCTGTTTTATTGATCAAATCTGCATTTAACTTGTTAGATATTTGTCTTCTAACCCTAACAATTGGTATCAGAGCAAGGTTGTGTTCAGTTATCATCTGCAGGAAGGTCTCATGGTTGAGTGGGAGAAATGGCAGACGAGGGTAAGTTGAAGGTTGAAAAGTTCAATGGGCAGAACTATCAATTATGGAAGATGCAGATGGAGGACTACCTCTATTAGAAGGATTTATTGCGGCCATTAGAAGGGAAAATCATGAAACCCTCAATAATGTCTAATGAGGACTGAGATATTTTGGACAGAAAAACACTTGCCAGTATTCATTTATGCTTGGCACAATCGGTGGCATTCAATATTACAAAAGCAAAGACAATTCAAGAGTTGATGGAAACCCTAACAAAATTATATGAAAAGGCTTCTGCTTCGAATAAGGTATTTCTTATGAAGAGTTTATTTAATATGAAAATGGTAGAAGGTGGGTCGGTCGCTGATCATTTAAATGAGTTTAATACGGTTACCAGTCAATTAACTTCTGTAAATGTAAACTTTGATGAAGAAGTTAGGGCTCTTTTGATTATGTGTTCTTTGCCTGAAAGCTGAAATAGCTTGGTAATGGCTGTTAGCAATTCTGTTTCTACTTCAAATACATTGAAATTTGATGATGTTGTTGGTGTTATTTTGAGCGAGGAAATTCATAGGAAAAGCTCAGGTGGAACATCCACATCAGGTAGTGTTTTGAATGCAGAAAGAAGGGGTATAACAAAGGAGAGAGGAAACAATTTTGGAAGTCATGGAAAGTCACGAGGAAAATCAAAGGACAAAAGGCCCCAATCTAGAGACAAGAGGGATTGTTGGTACTGTGGTAAGCCGAGTCATTTAAAAAAAAATGTTGGTCTTGAAAAAATAAAGGAGACAAAAAGGAAGGAAATAAAAAGGCAAATGTGGTAAGTAATAAATCTGATGAGGATGCTTTGGTTCTTTCCCTTGACAATGTTGATGATTCTTGGGTGTTAGATTCAGGGGCTTCATTTCATGCTATGCCCCATAGAAATTATTTTCTTGATTATGTCCAAGGCGATTTTGGGTTGGTTTATTTGGGAGATAACGAGCCCTGTCAGATTGTTGGAAAGGGAAGAATCAAAATTAAGCTGCAAAATGAGAATCATTGGCTACTACATGAGGTAAGACACGTTCCAAAGTTAAGAAGAAATTTAATTTCAGTAGGGCAACAAGATGATGAAGGTTGTGTTGTTACGTTTAGTGATAAAAATTGGAAGGTTACAAAAAGTGCCTTAGTGGTAGCAAAAGGTGTGAAAGTAGGCACCTTATATCTTTGTATAGGTCACACTGTTCCTTCTACTTTAGCTATTGCAGATAAAAATCAATGTTTAGGAACAGTTGCTGTTGTTCAGCAGGCATAAAATTAGATAGTTGTTGTGGATTATGAATTAACACTATGGCATAATAGACTTGGGCATATGAGTGCAAGAGGTATGAAAGTACTTATTCAAAGAATGTTTTACTAGGTCTAAAATGTGTTAATATGGATATTTGTGAAAGTTGTGAGTATGGAAAATAAAAGAGAGTTAGTTTTCTCAAAGATGGGGAACAAAAGAAAGATGAGAAATTGAAGCTTGTACATATAGATGTATGGGGACCAGCTTAGGTATCTTCTCTCAGTGGCTCTCAGTATTATGTTACATTCATTGATGATGCAACTAGGAAGGTATGGATTTTTTTCTTAGGCATAAATCTGATGTATTTGAAACTTAAAAAAAAATGTAGAAGCTTGGTTAAGAATGAGACGGGTAAAAAGTTAAAATGTCTCAGATCTGATAAAGGTGGTGAGTATTGCAGCAAATATTTTGAAGATTATTGTTCCTCTAATGGTATTCGTAGGCAGAAAATGGTTCCAAGGACTCCACAGAAAAATGGAGTGGCTGAGCGCATGAATAGAACAGTAATGGAGCATGCACGAACTATGAGATTGCATGCTAGGATTCCTTCAAACATGTGGAAAGAGGATGTAAAAATTGTTGTTTATTTAATTAATAGAGGTCCCTCTAATCCTTTGGGTTGTGGTATTCCAAAGAAAGCATGGACATATAAGAAGGTGAGTTATTCTTTTCTCAAAACCTTCGGTTGTGAAGCATTTGCACATGTAGATTCTGAAAATAGAACCAAGCTTGATGCAAAATCAAAGAATGTATATTTGTTGGATATGAAATTGACGAATTTGGTTATAGGCTTTGGGATTTTGAAAATAAAAAAATTGTGAGAAGCAGGCATGTCATATTCAGTGAGAAAGTGTTGTACAAAGATCAGTTGCAACAACATGAGAAGAAAGAAAATGATTATGCAGTGCTGGATGATACTCCAAACAATGATGTTCCAGTGGTTCCTCATGCTCCGCAACAACAACAACAATTGCCACAAACTCTTGTGAATGTTTGACGATCTTCAAGGATAAGTAGACCCCTGGAAAGATTTTCTCCCTCTTTGTATTCTATTTTATTAACTGATGCTAGTGAACCAGAATGTTATGATGAAGCTATGCAGGTGGATACCAAGGTTCAGTGGGAGCATGGAATGGAAGAAGAAATGGACTCCTTGTTGAAAAATCAGACTTGGGAATTATGCAAGTTGCCTGCAGGTAAAAAGGCTTTACCAAATAAATGGGTTTATAGGTTGAAAGAGGAGGATGGAGGTAAGAAAGGATTTAAAGTCAGATTAGTTGTAAAGGGATTTGCACAGAAAAAAAGGGTATTGATTTTGATGAAATATTTTCTGCAGTTGTTAAAATGACTTCTATTCGTACTATTTTAAGTATTGTGGCTGTTGAAGATTTGCATTTAGAACAACTTGATGTTAAAATTTTCTTTCTCCATGGTGATTTGGAAGAGGAAATATATATGGAACAACCAAAAGGATTTGAGGTCAAAGGTAAGGAGAAACTAGTGTGCAGATTGAAGAAAAGTTTATATGGCTTGAAGCAAACACCTTGAAAATGGTATATTAAATTTGATAGTTTTATGGCCGAGCAAGGCTACAACAGGTGTAATTCAAACCATTGTGTTTACTTTAAGAGGTTAGCTGGAGATAGCTACATTATTTTATGTTTATATGTTGATGATATGCTTGTAGCAGGGTCTAACATGGATCACATAGAGGAGTTAAAATAGCAGTTAGCAAATTCATTTAATATGAAGGATTTGGGGGAAGCAAAAAAAATCCTTGGTATGAAGATTACAAGATATAGGAAAAACCAAAAATTGTTTCTTAGGTTGATTATGTTGAAAAGGTGTTGTAGAGATTTCATATGGATAAAGCAAAAGCTGTCAACACACCTTTGCCCAGTCATGTCAAATTGACTAAGGATATGTGTCCAAAGACACAAGAGGAAGAAGGAAAAATATCCAAGGTACCATATGCTTCAGCTGTAGGCAGTTTAATGTACGCCATGGTAGGCACGAGACCAGATATTGCACATGCCGTAGGAGTTGTTAGCAGGTATATGAGTCATCCTCGAGTTGAGCATTAGAATGAGAAAATAGATTCTCAGGTACTTGAGAGTTACATCCAATAAATGTTTATGTTTTGAGGACTCTAATACTAATTTAAAAGGCTTTGTTGACTCAGATTTGGTAAGGGATAAAGATACCAGGCGGAGTACCAAAAGTTATGTATTTACAGTTGGTGGGACAACAGTGAGTTGGATTTCTTGATTGCAAAAGGTGGTTGCTTTATCCACCACAAAGGTAGAGTAAGTTGCTGCAACAGAGGCAACAAAAGAGATGATATGGATGCAAATTTTCATGGAAGAGTTGGGAAAAAAACAGGCTGAAAATCACTTTGTTACAGATAGCCAAAGTGCTATACATCTTGCAAAGAACTCTGCCTTGCACTCTAAAACCAAACACATATAGCTGAGAATCATTTCATTCGGTCAGTGTTGGAGGATGGACAGGTAAAGCTGGAAAAGATACATACAGATGCCAATCTAGAAGATATGTTTACAAAGGTAGTGACAAGGGAGAAGCTGAGCTCCTCTTCAACTTTAGTTGGTCTTCATGGTTAAAAGTATAACAGAGCAGCAGGGTTGAAGGTGTTTATTTCCAGTGGGAGCTATAAGTGTAGCGGTGTCGTCTAGGATCAATCTCTTAGTGGGAGATTGTGTTGGTGTGGAGTCTGACCAATCTTCAAGTGGGAGATTGTTGGTATGTGGCGAATGATCATGCTATATTTTACACTCTTCATGTATCCTCGCTTCATCACCGAAAAATAAAAAAACCGACTTTGTAGAACCCTAATTTCTGGAAGCTTCTAAAAGCTTGTTATAAGCGGTTGGGATGGAGAGTTGTAGTGTGACATTATTCGCGAGATTGTAATATGTTTTGCACTAGATAATAAAATCATTGGATGGCAGTAGTTTTGTGGATGTATCTTGGATTGGGTGAACCACGTTAAATTCTCTGTGTTGTCTTGTTTTTGCTATGATTTTGTGTGTATTTTATTTCTCTATTTTATCGATCAAATTTGCATTTAACTTGTTACATATCTACCTTCTAACCCTAACAGTTGGAGGGGCAATGTTTTTCTCTAATGGTCTGGGGCAAGAGTCTAATTTTGATGAAATGAAAATTGAGTTATAAGTTCTTAGGCCTTCTAAATGCAATGACAGTGCCAAATTTGACCCAAAATTCTTTTAAGGATTAGGTAGCCAACTAGATTTGGTGTGCACCTTCCAACTTCAAATTCTTATAGAGATGGTCTCATTTGATCGGTTTGGATGGAACAAAAGGCAACCACGACTTTTTTGGATGCTCTAAATGCACTGACAAGCTCATATTTGTTCCATCAATCTTCTCAAATTCATTTGCAATAAGACCACAAAGAGGATCCCCCAACATAAAATTAAAAAAAATCCATTTCTATCATTTTTTTCAAATTATTAGTCAATATAAGAAAAAAACATGCTCAACTTTAAAAAAAATACAATTATGCAACCTAGGTCTCTTAAAAAACTAACACGAAGCAAACTCACTAGCTCTGATACCACATAATAGTTGATATAAAATAATCTAATATTATATAAAATTTGGCCATGAGAATAGTCACCTAAAATTAAGGAGCTCCAATGAAAACATATGAGAGATCTAAAATGAGAGAATAATTGTATTCTATTAGAAAATGCACACATACACAACAATTTAAGATTATAATGAGAAATCCTTGTATATATAGACAAGAGTGAGACACATAACAACATAATATTATGATGTTCTTAATCTTATAATTTGATAAACAAAAATTAAATACTTTAAAAATGTCTTAAGTAAATTTAAACAACTATATGTGAAATGATCTAAAAGAAAAATTAACTAGATAATATACCTCATTCACCCAACAAAACTATAAAAATTATTAGAAATTGAACTAGCTTTTAAAAAAGATTAATAATTTAACATATAAGTCTTGACAATATTGACATTTCCTCTTATTTTTTTAGAGAAATTAATGGATGAACATAAAAATTCGTAGTAAAAGAGAGCAAATTTAACCTTCAATCAAATAAAAGAAGAAAAAGAATTAGGAAATCAACTTTTAGCCAAATTTAATATTATAGGATCACGAATGCATTCAAGAGGAGATTATTTATTGTCTAAAATTATCAATGAATTAATTCAACACCATTTCCTTGGTCAAGAAGTTTTGTCTTGTAGTAAGCAATATTTATTTATTTATTGGGGAAAACTCTAGTAATAATTTCATCATCATTGCTTTGGTCAACAAGTTGTGTGTTGCATTAAGGAATATTAATTTGAAAATTGTGTGTTATAGTAAGGAATATTAGTTAGACACATGTACATGTGAGGAGGTTTAATTGTTTGAAGATTTGAAATTTATTATTGACAATGTATTTTATAATTTGAATTCAATCTTTTTTTTATATATTTTTGAATAAGGGTAAAATTAGATTTTGAAAGGATCTAGAATCTTGTACAAAGAGAGACTAGTAATACTCGATGATCATACAATAGTACATCTATAAAAAGATTGTCATGATCAAATCATAACACAAAAGACTAAACAACACCAAACCTTGAACTAGCTAATCTCACACCCTTAAGCAATTTGAACTGAATATTTTTTCTATATATTAAGATATATCATGGGTTGGAGACTAGGAATCTATTAATATTACTGTGAGAGAAGGCTTCATGAAACTTTGGTACATGTCAAAGAAGTTAACATTGAAAATATCATTCATCTTATGAAGGATGAGCAAGAGAAGATTGAAGGAGAGTGTGAGAGAATTTCTTATAGACAATGATGTTAGATGCATATGAAAACTGAGAGGGGAGGGGGGGTGGATCAATTGTATACTTTAAAGCATCAAAAACCATCATTAATATTCAAATCTACATTAGCCCTTAAACCCTTATCCACCATTAAACCCTTAACATGCATTAACAGAATGTAAACATGTAAAGCAGTAATGCAAACACATCAAACACATAAGAACACCAGATTTATGTGGAAAACCCAAGAAAGAAATAACCACTGTGAGGATTAGCTCACTAATATATGAATTGCAACACCGAATACAATAAGGCTCACTACCAACAATTCAATGCTCAAAAAGATAAAGAAAGGATCACTATCAAAGGACTCACTATCAAGAAGAAAGAAGAATAAAAGGGGTGGATCACTTCCAATTTGAACTACTAACAATGCATCTCTCATATGTCGAAGGTTCAATTGAATTACAAACAACTCATCAAATAGATTGAAATGTAGACACCTTCTACTCACTCCATTAGGAATTCATAGGCATTAAGGTTCACACTTAGATCATCACACTTGATCACATTCACATCTTTTTGAATCACACACTACACACTTTTCCACACAACAATTCTTCTTGCATATATACTTTCTGTGACCAAAAACTATCTCAATTAGGTCGGCCTTAAGGAAATGTATACACCTCAACTGTGCAACATCAAATATGTCAACACCAAATACTTCCACAATATAAAGAAGTGAAACCAAATGACATCACTACTTAATTGGGACCCAAATCTACCAACAGACTTCTCAACACTTCCTTAGACAATAATTATCCTCCGCAATTAGCACTAGCATGCTAGGTCGGATAAACTTGTATTAACACTAAAAAAGTGACACCAAACACACTTATCAAGTTCCAGAAACATCTCACGGACCACACAAAAACACTCCACAACATCCATACAAAATCTCAAAATATTATAAGATCATCAAAATATACTTCACAACTACTGCAACCACCTAAAACTCAAGAACACCTTCATTTTGTGTAACCATATATATAGGAACAAACATCCAACAAACTCTACAACTTTGCATAACAACTTAACACCTAAAAATTCAAGGGAAGTTAGATACAATCAATATAAGCACATTCCCAGATCCACAACACCAAAATATTTATTGTAGAGAAATGCATAGCAATCTCATTTCTCCTAGACACCTTGTTTCACCAGATAGACATAATGTTAAACACATCTTCCACTGTAGAATGATCCAGAACCTAAAACTCTAGACATGACACCTCTGATCAGACTAACATCTCTGGAACACATCTACAACATTTGCAACATGAAACCCTTTCCAACTACAACAATCTTCCCAAACATAAGTTAGGCCAACAACCTCTACAACTATATTGAAGTAGGACATCAACAACACCAACAACTTTGGACTTCAAACAATTCCAATGCTAAGGGTTGACATCATCAACACCAACAATATTCCAACACTTTCTTCATACAAGGGGTTGACATCAATGACAACACCCAAGAAACTCACAAACAACTCAAGCTTCCAAAATCTCCAAAACTTCTAATAGTCCCCCCCTTTGTCATTGATGGAAACACCTACTTTCTGAAAAAAAATCAACAACAAAAGAAACCAAAAACAATACTGCAATAAGCAGTACTCCCTCTGACAAGGAAAATTCTTACACTTCATCTTCTCTCTTCACATACTTCTTTTCTTGCAACACCTCAGATTCAATCTCCCCCTATGATCTTCAGACCATTTCCACTCCTGCACTATTGTTTTTTAACCACTCTCGCCCCTTTGAAATAAATGGAAAAGGTCCATGAAATCATCCAACTCTTTTTCTCCCCCCCTTTGAAAAAATTCAAAGGTAACACCTACATACACTGATGAGCTCGAAATATGCTCATAATTTGAATATTATGATGTATTTTTAATACCCTTACTCTTTTGCTGATGGTTGTTTAAACTCTTTGATTAAAGACTTTTTATCTAAAATCGGGTAGTATCCTGTAGCAACACATTCCTATATTCCTACATCTTAACATCTCCATGTGTTTGTATTTATTGCCTTGTTTGACCTCCCAAATGACTGATATAATGCATGTGGTTTTTGGATAATGAAATGGATTTAATGTGTGATTAATGAATGTGTATCATGTTATTGTGTCCATTCTTTCTTTCGCTTCTGTCGCCATGTGTATCGTAGGTTGTTGAAAGAGGCATGAACGAGTCAAAGTGCAGCAGATATCGACCCTGTAGTAAAGTCCATTTCCAACATGACATCGAGGAAGTTGTTCCAGCAAAGACTCTCTGGCCGGGTCGTTGGGAGGAAATCTAAATGATCATTAATCTAGGAAGAGTGGAATGCTAGATTCTTCTGAATCTGTTGAGCAAATATGCTTTCATTTATGAGAAGTCTGTTCCTCAACATCAGGAGGCATTTATGTCCATGTCTTTCTCTGTTAGAGTTAGGTAGCTAGTTTCTTTTCTATAAATAAGTGTTCCTCCTGCGTGAGTGAACAGAACAAAACAGAGTGTATTAAGATTAGTATTATAATGAGAAACAAAGTTTTGTGTTAGTTTTCTTACAAGCAGAATGAACAATGTATATGATTCCAAGTTTATGAATAAAAGCTGATGAAGTTTTGAGTTCAATTCTTGCATAAACTAGTTGATTCTTGCTAAGGGGGCCCACTTAGTGAGTATCTGTAGTTAGTTGTTTATTTCCTGTTGATTATAAGTTAGAATTTCATTCTTGAAGGTTTCAGTGCAAACTTAGTCTTATATTGTTCCTGCAGCATCGAGAATCCATCCCTGTGTTTGTTCCTGCAGCATAAGACCATTTCATAGTTTGTTCCTTAGTAATAGTTGTCATGATTTCTGATTTGATTAAGTTATGCTTAAGTTAAGAAGACTTTACATTACGTTCTTGCATCATGAGTAGAATTCCTTCCAAGCATTTATTTCTAGTAAATTTTGGCTGAAACTAGTTCTTAGTTCACATATAGTGCCACTCCATTTCAAGTATACGTTCCCTGGTTTGACAATGTAAATGAACGACCATAAGAAGATGTTAGTCACTTGCTGGAATGTCTAATTCCCAAGTTAGGATTTGCCATGACTTTTATATCCTTTTGTGGAATCGACCAACATTTTTGGCACCGTTGCCGTGGATGGTGTCAAGCTAAGAACCTGTCATAGTCATTGTTAGCAGTAGTTTAGTGTGATTATTCAAGCATTTTCAAATTCCTTCAATTTTCAGTTAAGTCCATTACATGCATAGAAGAAGAGACGCTCTAGGAAGATTCCTCCCTAACCTTCCATTCATTGATAACGATTTTGAACCAGCTTATAATCTATTTGAGGAAGGAGGAGACCAAGATATCAATCCATTTGCTGAAAACTAGCTTGCTGAATTTCCCTTTGCCCTAGCTGATGAAGAACCTCATGAAAATCCATTTTCTTTGATACTCTATCAAGCAAATATGGCTGGTAATCCACCTAATCAACCTCCTGCTTTTGAATTCCCCATCATCACCCAACAAGATAATGATAACCTTAAAAATATTCCTTCTTCATTACTTCCCAAGTTCTATGGACTAGTTACAGAGGCCCCAAACACTTTCTTGTTTGAGTTTGACATCCTCTGTCGTAGCTATGATTACACTTCAGCTGCTCACAGGTTGAAGTTGTTTCCTACTACTTTGAAGAAGGGAGATCTTAGATGGTTTATGAGTTTGGGAAGGGATGCTGTCGATAGTTGGGTAGTCATGCAAAAAAAATTTCTTGAGAAATACAAGGAATATTGTAAGAGTGGTAGTAAGGGCGATGATATATTCAAAATTCAGCAAAATGAGGAAGAAAGCCTGGAAGACTATATCTCAAGGTTCTTGTTTTCCCTGAAAAAGAATTCAGACCATACTCTTAATGAAGAATCTTAAAAACTAATTTTTCTAAGGGGAATCAATGACGCCTGTATAGATGCCTTGAGATGATATTAAGACCATATATCGCAACTACTCTCGAGCAAATGTTAAGAAGGGTAGAGGTCATCAAGCCATAGTGGGAATGTCTTCTACTAATGGAGTTTCACAGATGGAGATCACAAATTCGCTATCTGATTTCAAGAAGAATATCATAAACAACATGGCTACACAGTTGGATACTATGCAAGCTCAGAAGAAACATGAGGAAGCTAAAGCAATCTTGGCTGAGTTCTGTCCACATTGCAGACAAAAGAAATGTGACTGTAGATGTAAGATGGTGGCTAATCTGGAGGCTAAACAATTACCTACTGATTTTAAGGTAGTAGAGGGTGATGATGACCAAGTATTCTTCATTGCACAAAGGCGCCCATGGGCTCAAAGATAAGGTATGCCTCAAGACCCTTTGACTTTTGGTAATCCTTATTCTAATTACAGTAACCAATGGCAACCTACATATGGCCCATCACCACCTTGGAATAATTTTCAACCACATTGGCCTAACTATTAGAGTCCTCAATGGCAATCTCCTCAAGGAGGTTGGCAGAAGCCATAAGGACAATGGACTCCACCCCAAGGTAACTGGCAGTAGAATCCTCAATGGAGAGGTTCTCAGCAATGGCGGAACCAATCCCCTGGATTCTTGCAGCTTCAGCAGCCACAACCTCCGGCCCTCATGCCACCTCGTGCACCACCTGCAGGGAATACTGTCCCTCCAAAAAAAATGCCTATGCCTGCTCAACCATTGCCAAATCCTAATAATAAGCAGTAGCAGCAACAACAACCTATGTATTTTGCAGAAGCCAATCAATATCCAGTTTATACCCTGAATATTAATGATATCCATCTTAGATCTGGAACCACTCTCCCTACTCCACAGTCGCTAGTAATTACTGAGATTCCAAACTCTGCCTCTAAACAACCTACTGATCCTATAGAACATATACCTATATCAGATATTGTCTCTAAGGAGCATGTCCTGCAGCATCAAGCCAAACCGCCTTTTCCTTAGAGATTGCAAGTTACTACATCCAAGTCTATGGAAGAGCCTATCTTTGATATTTTGGATTAGGTAAAGAATGTACACATTCAAATTCCCCTTTTTCAAGCCATTAAAGATGTCCCAATTTATGGGAAAGCCATTAAGGAGGCCTGCTTGAAGAAACCTGGAAGAAAGAAAAGGGATCCCCAAACTATCCATGTTCTAGGACAGTTGACAGATATTATGTTAGGGAAGGTAGTAATTCCAAAATATGCTGACCCTGGGAGTCCTGTGGTACAAATAAATTTTAAAGGCCAGATAGTAAAGAATATTTTGATTGACCTTGGTGTAGCCATCAATGTAATGACCAAGCATTCTATGGAGTATTTGAACATCCTAATCATTAGGTCTACACCTACCATCCTGCAGCTTGTTGATAGTTCCATAATAACACCTAATGGCATGGTAGAAGATATCATTGTCAACCTTGAGTCTTGTGAATACCCAGTAGATTTCACCATATTGTCCACTAAGGAAACTTTGGGAGGATATCCTATCATCCTAGGCAGACCATGGTTAGCCACGAATGATGCTTTTATAGGATTTCGTTCAGGAGACATGACAATTTTTGATGGTCAGTCAACAAAGAAATTGGCTTTATACCCGCCTGACCACCCTCAGCCAGACTTGTCTCAACCAATTTGGCCAGATTTAGGAGAGGAAATAAAGAAGTCAATTCATTGGATCAGCTAATGATGCTGCAAACTAATCCATTTTCCCAACTTCAGAGTGAGGATGGCCTACTTTTACACATTTTGCAGTCCAACTCTGATATGAGTAGCCCATCTATTCCAGATTGCTGTCCTCAGCAGTGCTTCCTGCAACAACTGAATCTTGAGAGCCTTCCACCTAAAATTCCTGCAGTTTATCAAATTTTTCTTCCACATGAAATAAAAAGACCACCTTTATTAGTAGCCTCCATGAATGATCTTACCAAGCAAATAGAATTGTCTCTAGGCCGCTGTCTAAATATCAATAATAAGCTACCTCAATCTCAACAAATTGCCCTAGTCACAATGCTGCAAGATCAACACAAAGATTTTGCATGGGACTATGGGGATATGAAGGGAATAGATCCTCAACTCTGTACTCATAGGATCTACATTAAGGAAGACTGCTCACTTGTTAGACAACCTCAAAGAAGGATACACCCAATACTCAGGGAAATAGTTAAAAATGAGCTCCAAAAATTGTTTGATGTTGGTTTATCTACCCCATTTCAGACAGTCAATGGGTATCTCCATTGGTGATCATTCCTAAAAAAGGTAAAAAATGGAGAGTTTGTGTAGACTACAGGGAGCTAAACACAACAACTAAAAACGATCACTTTCCACTACCATTTGTTGACCAAGTGCTAGACTGATTGTCTGGTAAAAAGTATTTCTCCTTTTTGGATGGATATAGTGGGTATAATCAAATTAGAATTGCCCCTGGGGATAATGACAAAACAACTTTTACCTGTCCATGGGGAACTTTTTCAGACTTTGTCTTACCTTTTGGCCTGTGTAATGCACTTGCAAAATTTCAAAGGGCAGTGATTAGTATTTTTGCTAATATTTCTCATGATTCTATGGAGATCTACATGGATGACTTCACCACTTATGGAGTTACTTATGAAGAAGCATTAGAAAATTTGGAGAAAGTGTTGAAAAGATGTAAGGAGCACAATTTCTCTTTGAATAGTAAGAAGTGTTTAATGATGATGCAAGAAGGGATTGTTTTAGGCCATCATATCTCTCAAGCAGGATTTCAAGTTGATCTTGCAAAAATAGAAGTCATTCTAACTTTGCAAACACCTATGAAACAAAAGGATGTTAGAAGCTTCCTAGGATATGCTGGATATTATATAAGATTTATCAAAGATTTCAACAAAATAGTCAGTCCATTATATGTCTTATTGACTAAGGATTCTAAATTTAATTGGACTGAGGCCTGTGACAAATCTTTCTTGCAACTTAAGAAATTACTTACTCAGGCACCTGTTCTTCAAGGACCAAAGTGGAGTCTGCCCTTTCATATACACACAGATGCTTCTGATTATGCCATAGGAGAAGTTTTAGGATAGAAAGAGAATTCCATTGAGCATGCCATATATTTCATTAGCAAAAAACTTCAAGTCCCTGAATTAAACTATACTGTCACAGAGAAAGAATTGCTAGCAGTTGTGTATGCCCTGAACAAGTTTCAACATTATGTCACTAGTTACCAAATATTTCTTCATACAGATCATGCAACAATAAGATACCTCATGAATAAGCCTGCCATATCTAGCAGATTAGCAAGATGGCTCCTATTGTTGCAGAAATTTGATATCATAATTATTGATAAGCCAGGCCGGGCTAATGTGGTGGCTGATTTCTTGTCAAGACTTAAAACAACTACACCTGCCACCCCTGAGGTAATTGATGATAGCTTTCCTGATGAAAATCTATTTTCTATTGCTGCTCAAACTCCATGGCATTCAGATATTGCAAATTATTTAGCAGCCAACAAGATCCCAACTCACTTCTCACCAAAGGAAAGGAAATTGTTGATAGAGAAAAGTTTTTACTTTTCATGGATTGCAGACTGTTTATTTTGCATAGGACTTGACCAAGTCATGCGAAGGTGTGTTAGGGAAGATGAGACCTATGACATTTTGCATGCTTGTCATGATGATCCATGTGGTGGGCACTTTGTAGCCAAGAGAACATCCATGAAAGTGCTTGCTACAGGGTACTATTGGCCCACACTACACAAGGATGCTGTAGCCTACACCAGAAAATGTGACAGATGTCAACGCATTGGGAGACCAACAAGGTCTGATGAAATGCCCCTGTATCCTCAAGTGGTAGTCAGTCCCTTTGACAAGTGAGGCATGGATTTTGTTGGGCCTATTGATCCTCCATCCAATGGGAAATCATACATTTTGGTTTGCACTAATTATGTAACCAAGTGGGTGGAAGTGAAAGCAATGACACATGCCTGTGACAATAAAGTTGCCGAGTTTCTATATGAGCATATTTTTACTCTGTTTGGAGTCCCAAGGGAACTTGTTACTGATCAAGGAGCTCAGTTTACATCAAACTTAATCACTGCATTGATGAATGATTACAAGATCAGGCACAAAAAGTCTAGCCCCTATCACCCTCAAGCCAATGTTCAGGAAGAGGTTACCAATAGAGAATTGGAGGCAATCCTTACTAAAAAAGTATAGTTACACAAGGAGGATTAAAGCAGTCACCTTCCTGAAGAAGTCTGGGCCTTTAGGACAACATGGAAAACGACTACAAGGTTTACACCTTTTGAGTTACTCTATGGAAAAACTGCCATGTTGCCAATAGAGTTTGAGCATAAGACCTTAAGAACTGCTCTTCAGATTAACATTGATCTATCAGAAGCCCAAAAGGAATGCCTCCTGCAACTGAATGCATTGGATGAGATAAGGAAAGCTGCCCTGCAACATACTGAAGCTATCTAGCAACAAAGAAATAAATGGCATGACCACCATATCAGAACTAAGCAATTCTCTGTCGGTGATTGGGCGCTACTCTATGACACCAGATACAAGGAAAATCAAGGTAAAATCACCACAAGATGGCTTGGTCCTTATGAAATAGAAAATGTGTTTGATAATGGTTCAATTCGGTTGGCTACAATAGATCTTGTCCAATTCAAGCTACTGGTTAATGGACACCATCTTAGGTTGTATCATAAGCCAACATCCAAAGAAGAATTTATGAAGCAATTTGTTTCAGATGCAGCCACTGATCTTCCTGCAGCAAAAGGCTTCGGCCTTTTTCCTGCAACATCTCTTTAAAATGATATGTTGCATGCCCATAATAAAGGTTTCCTTTTTAAGGAAGCCACTTTCTCCATTTTCATCCATCACCATCATTCGTTCCATCTTCTTCCATGTCACCCATCCATGTCATCCATCTTGCTGTACCACCTTCATTTATGGTTTCTGTTCTGACCATCATTTCAAGTTGAGCTATGATCTTTCCCAGCATCTACGAGCACTTATTATAAGGTACATGATATCTTTTATTGTCACATCGTTTATTTATTTCATTTATTCATTAATTACTATGTATCGATCAATCATTATTGCCTATCCTTTCACACATGTGTGAACACATGCCAAATTTTAAGTAGGGGGCGGGGATAATCCATTTCAAAACTTTTTCTTGTGCCATTGTCACATTTGTCAAGATAGTTTTATTTTCTTGTACTTACCAAGTATGACTGCATGCTTTTATCGTAATCAACAAGTTAACTGCTTGATTTGAGTAGTTTTTAATAATAATTTCATGCAATTATCCTTCGTATCATTCTTGGAAAAGTAAAGAAAGGTGACAACAAAAAAGAAAGAAGCAGGGTGAAAAAAAGTTTTTTTGAATTTTCAGAAGAATTTTGAGTTTCAGGAATCTTAGCAGGGATAATTTATGAATATGGATGGCCAGTTAGTGAGACATGAGCTTGCAGCTCATGAAGCCTTGATGCAAAATCCTCAAGTGGTTTAGGCATTCAACAATTGCGGATGGCTGAATTATTTTCTGGGGATAGATTCCTTTAATGAGGAAGCTGCAGGTGAGTTTTTGAGAACTCTTTTAGAGGGAGAAGCTACAGTGTGGGGTTTGACAGTAGCCATTACAAAAGAGCAGATTTATGAAGTAACTGGGCTTCTGACGGTAGGAGAGAACTTTCCTTCAAGAAGAGATGTTGTCTCTTCTAGGGCAGAATTCACAATACCAACATATGGACTCTTAGAGGTTTCCAAACAAGGATGCAAACGGGTGTCACTACCTCCTCCATACTCAGAATATTCCACCTTCATAATCAAGTATTTGACTTGTGAGGGACGTTTTTCCTATTTTCATTCTTATCATTTCAAACTATTGAGTCATATGAGGCACGATTTAGCTATCAATGTTCCAAACTTTTTGTTAAACCTTTTGGAACGTAGTGCCCATGAAACCTAGAGGGGTAAGGACAACTCTATCACCCATCATGCCCTCATTAAATTCTTGATTGAGCATTCCCTGAGGGATGTATCATCCCTTTCTTGGCAAGATTTTGTTTCCCAGAAGGGTCTGCAATCTCTAGAACCTCCTAGAGCACTCCCTGCACAATGCAAGAAAAAGAAAGAGAGAGTGGAATCTACGAGTCGGGAAGCAGAGCAAGAATCATCTACTCCTGCAACACCTAGTACTGTAGCCTCCACACCAGAGTCCTCTACCCAAGTAAAAATCAGGTCTGCTGGTAGAAAAGAAAAAGGGAGAGCGAAGGTAGGAGAGTCATCTAGGGCTGAACAAACCCTAGAATGAAGCCCTCATGTTCAAAAGCGAAAATGTTCTACTCCGCTCTCTGCTGCAGCAACGCCTGTTGCCACCGCAGTTTCACTATGACCTTCTCCTGCTGAGTCTGAATCCTCTAGTTAAGTTAGAAAGAGGAAAGCTACGAAAGAGCCTCCTGCAACTGTTACATTGCCAAAAAGAGTTTCATCAAGGAAACAACGTAAAGTTACCTCAACCTCCGTTCAACCTAAAATTATAGTCATTCCTGAGGAATCTGAAGAATTCAGTCATGATGTTTCTCATAGTATATATGAGAATGTTCCACAAAGTTCATCTATTATTCCTGGGGAATTGCAAACTAAGATAGTGGAAGTTGAGGAAGTACAACATGGTAGTGGTAATAAAAGGAGGATGCTAAGTCTTGATGACTTGGCTGAAGCAGTTGGGAAATTTTTAGGAGAAACACAATCTCCTCCTGGGAAGCAATAAGAGACCATCCTACAAAAAGAGGAAGAACAACTTGAACAATCTGAAGTGTCCAATGAAACACCATTACCCTCTGAAACTTGTCGAGCATTGGTTATTTATAAAAGGACATTGCTGATTGAATATTTGGAATATCTTAGGATTACATGGAGGCCTGTTACATTTCAGACTTTGAGTTTCTGCCATTTAGCTAGAATTGACCTTCAACAAAGTCTTTGGGAAGAAGAAAAGAAGAAATTGAAAAAGGAAATTGAAAGACAAAAACATGAAATTCAAGAAATGAAAGAGAAAATGGATGAAATGATGAAGGTAACCGGTAAAATTATGGAATGTAGACCACCACCTAGGGTATATGCTATGTGCCTTAAAGAGAAATTTCTATGGTTTCAATTGATGAGAATTTCCATAAATTTAGACCCTGACATTCACACAGCTAAGGAATTTAATGATGCATATCAAGTGTCACCCAATTGGCTGAGAAATTCTTTATGTGAGTTTTATCTGCATGGTTTGCTAATTCCCTTTGAAATAGAATGGAATCCGCTTCTCTACATTGGTGACATTCATCTGAGGTCACTCATGTCTTGGGCGGCCAATGAAACTAACTATGGAAAACAATTAGAGGCTTATGAAGAGGCTGAAAGGAATGAACCTATTCCGCTGTGACCTGAAAGTTCAGATCCCCAAACAGTTCTGAGAACTTGGCTTACTGTTGCGTATGGATTCCATGATCCTACAACAAGAATGAAAGTATTTGATATCAGGAAGCAGGTGTATGATGAGTTCAAAGACCAAACATATATATTTTGGAAGCTTTCATCTGCCAGAATTGAAACAAGATGGGAAAACCCGACTGTTGGTCTGAGGAAATCTGAGCCTCATAGCCCTCTGAGCTTTAAAGTAGCCATCAGAAGGACAGAGAAGTATATGCAGCTGGGTCTCCAGGAAAGGTTTGAGTTATGGTTACCATTAACATTTCAACCTCTAGTTTTGATGTGGCCACTTTACCCTTATTTGGCTATAGATGTTAATGAGGGTGCAAAAACCCATAGGTATGAGAGATGGAAAAGTTTCAGAGGTTTCTACTACAAATTCAGAACTTCATTGTAGGGCCATACTACTCCTACTGATTTCAAAGAAACAACTAGAAAGCTTAATGATGGAGGACCATCATTAGGATAAGTAGGGGGAAAATGATGAGCTCAAAATATGCTCATAATTTGAATATTATGATGTATTTTTAATACCCTTACTCTTTTGCTGATGGTTGTTTAAACTCTTTGATTAAAGACTTTTTATCTAAAATCGGGTAGTATCCTGTAGCAACACATTCCTATATTCCTATAGCTTAACATCTCTGCATGTCTGTATTTATTACCCTATTTGACCTCTCGAATGACTGCTATAATGCATGTGGTTTTTGGATAATGAAATGGATTTAATGTGTGATTAATGAATTGTATTGTGTTATTGTGTCCATGCTTTCTTTCGATTCTGTTGCCATGTGTATCGTAGGTTGTTGAAAGAGGCATGAACGAGTCAAAGTGCAACAGATCTTAGCCCTGCAGTAAAGTCCATTTCTAGCACGACATCGAGGAAGTTGTTCCAGCAAAGACTCTCTGGTCGGGTCATTGGGAGGAAATCTAAATGATCATTAATCTAGGAAGAGTGGAATGCTAGATTCTATCTGAATCGGTTGAACATATATGCTTTCATTTATGAGAAGTCCGTTCCTTGGTGTCAGGAGGCATTTATGTCCACGTCTTTCTCTGTTAGAGTTAGGTAGTTAGTTTCTTTTCTATAAATAAGTGTTCCTCTTGCGTGAGTGAACATAACAGAACATAGTGTATTAAGATTAGTATTATAATGGGAAACAAAGTTTTGTGTTAGTTTTCTTACAAGCAGAATGATCAATGTATATGATTCGAAGTTTATGAATAAAAGCTGATGAAGTTTTGAGTTCAATGCTTGCTAAGGGGGCCCACTTAGTGAGTATCTATAGTTAGTTGTTTATTTCCTGTTGATTATAAGTTAGAATTTCATTCTTGAAGGTTTCAGTGCAAACTCAGTCTTATATTGTTCCTGCAGCATCGAGAATCCATCCCTGTGTTTGTTCCTGCAGCATAAGACTAGTTCATAGTTTGTTCCTTAGTAATAGTTGTCATGATTTCTACTTTGATTAAGTTATGCTTAAGTTAAGAAGACTTTACATTACGTTCCTGCATCATAAGTAGAATTCCTTCCAAGCATTTATTTCTAGTAAATTGTGGTTGAAATTGGTTCTTATTACACATACAGTGCCACTCCATTTCAAGTATACATTCCCTGGTTTGACAATGTAAATGAACGACCATAAGAAGATGTTAGTCACTTGCTGGAATGTCCAATTCCCAGGTTAGGATTTTCCATGACTTTTATATCCTTTTGTGGAATCAACCAACATACACCACAAGCAACTACACTCATTATTTTTCACTTCTTTTCTGTATACTCCCCCTTAAGAGCACACAATATGCTCCATCTAAATACACCATCCAACAACCACTACTACCTACTTCCTCTAACAGGTAGCCTTTAGCATCAATCCAGGACTAAGAGATATATCTTGAAATGCTTCGCAGATAGATGCACACACTTATGCATCTAGTTGAAAGGAGGAGGGGAAATAACCCCTAACTTCTCCCAGGGATACTTAAAAGTATCTTTTGGAAGGGCCTTTGTGAAAATATCAACAACTTAATCTTTAGTAGGCACATATTACAACTTCACCTCATTCTCTACAACTTTCTCTCAAGAAATGATACCATATTGAGATATGTTTTGTTCTTGAATGCATTACCAGATTCTTTAAAATATTGATTGCACTTGTATTGTCACACATGATAGAAATAGGTTATCATATGAAACTTTGATATGCAAGGTTTAATATTTTCTTCATCCATAACACCTGTATACAACATGATGCTGCTGTAATATATTCTGCTTCTACAATAGATAATGACATTGAATCTTTCTTCTTACTTAACCATGAAACCAACCTGCTTCTAAGAAAGAAAGCACCGCCACTTGTAATTTTTCTGTCATATGCACATCCAACCCAATCTGTATCTGTATATGCACTCAAAGACAAGTTAATATCCTTAAGATACTACAAACCGTAATCTAGAGTGCCCTTCAAATATCTGGATGTCCTCTTCACTGCTACAACATGAGATTCTCTAGGATCTTCTTGAAATCTAGACACAAGACAAACTTAATGCATGATATCTAGTCTATTAGTAGTAAGGTATAACAGTCTACCAATCATTGATCTATGCCTGGGATGATATGTCTTAGGAGATTCATCATTCTTGCTCAACCTACAACTAGTAACCATAGGAGTACATACCGGTTTAGAGTCATCCATTCCAAACTTCAACAATTCCTTAACATACTTAGATTGTGATATGAATATACTTTCTTTGACTGATTGATCTGATTTCCTCTGCAAACCTTTTGCACATTTCTTCATTCCTCCAGAGATTATGTCATCAACATATACCACCACAATTAATATTTTTTCTCCTTCAACTTTGAAATATAGATTTCTATTTGCGATACCTTTTTTGAATCCTTGCTGCAACAAGTACTTATCTAACCCTGCACACCAAGCTTTGGGAGTTTGCTTCAGTCCATACAATACTTTATTCAATCTGCAAACCATATTAGCATCTTTTGACAATTGAAAACCTTTTGGTTGTTGAATTTATACCTCTTATTCTAATTCACCATTCAAGAATGTAGACTTCACAATCATCTGACAGACCTTGAAATATTTATGTGCTCCAAAAGCTAAAAACATCTTGATAGCTTCCATTCTTGTAACCAAAGCAAAATTTTCCTCAAAATCTACACCTTCAACCTATAAGTAACCTTTACACACAAGTGTAGCCTTGTTCTTGACAAATTTTCCATCTTCATTTAGCTTGTTCCAGAATACCCACTTAGTACTAATTACATTCGTGTTTGCAGGTCTTGGGACCAATTCCCAAGTCAGATTCTTCTCTATCTGTTCTAATTCTTCCTTCATTGCTTTGATCCAATTCTCATATTTGCATGCCTCAATCACTATTTTTGGTTCCACCTCAGAAAGTAAACAAAATTTTACTTGTTCTTCTATCATAGCAACTTTTCTTCTTGTCAACACATCTTTTCTCTTATCTCCAATGACATGATCTTCTGAATTATTCTTCTGCATATAATTAGGAGTCTTAGGATTCTTTTCCAGAGCTTCTTCCTCTTCCCCTTCAACTGTCAACTCTTTTCCTTTGACTTCAGCCTTTTCTTCTTCATTGCAAGGGGATTCATTAGATTCATATCCTTCTATCAGTACTGATCTTTGATGTGGTTCTTCACCCACTTCGACAATTTCCCTCTCAACAATCTTCTTCAACCTTTTATTGTAGCACTTATAGGCCTTGCTTCTTGTAAAGTGTCCAAGGAAGATTCCTTTATCAAATCTTGCAACAAATTTTCCTAAGTTCTCTTCATCTCTTTTGATATAACATTTTCTTCCAAAAACTTTGAAATATTTCACAGTGGGAGGTTTACCATACCATAACTCATAGGGAGTCTTTGAACTATTCACTCTTGCTTGAATTTTTTTAAGAATGTAGACTGCAGTATGAATTGCTTCTCTCCAATAAAAAATTGGAAGACTAGCTTCCTTCATCACTGTCCTAGCTACTTCTCAAACTGTTCTATTTTTCCTTTCCACAACTCCATTTTGCTAAGGAGTTTTAGGGGTTGATACATGCTTTCTTATTCCATGATCTTCACAAAAAATGTTAAAATCATTTTAAGTAAACTCACCACCTTTTCCAGATCTCAAACATTTTATTTTAAGATTTATTTCATTCTCAACCATAGTCTTAAATGATTTAAAATTATCTAGAGATTTTGATTTTTCTTTGAGAAATGTAACCCAAGCCATTCTATAATAATCATCAATTAATAACATGAAATACCTGTCACCACATGAGCTTCTAATTCTAGTAGGTCCACACAGATCTATATGCACTAAATCCAAGGGACTTATGGTAGAATATTCGTTTGTCTTGAATCTTGTCTTCGTTTGATTTCCAACTTGACATTGTTTGCAAATTGCATTGATAGGATTTGTAATCTTTGGAAAATATCTCACAACACTAGTAGAGCTTATCTTTACTAGGATATCAAAATTAATGTGACCCATTCTTTTATGTCATAGCTAACTTTCATTAGTTTGAGACATAAAGCACTTTGCACCACTACCTTTGAGTTGATAGACATTACCTCCTATCCTTGTTTTAGCATCAACTAGAATACCAAAGCTTCCTTTTCTTATTTCACAACCACTATTCTGAACTACAAGATTATATCCTTTGCTACACATTTTTCCTACACTTAAAAGATTATGCCAAAGACCCTTGACATAAAGAACATCATCTATATTATGCTTTCCATCAAAACTAATTGAACCTTTTTCACTAATCTTAGCTATCATCACCAAACTTAACAAGACCACCATCATACTTTTCAAGATTAACAAACTTAATCTTATCACCTATCATATGATTTGAGAATCCACTGCAAATGATCGAGTAGTTCTCCTCTCTAGCATGAAAGGCAATCAACATAGTTCCTTCAATGTTATGACCTATTTCTGAAGCACTTTCCTTCACACATATTTCAAGATTAGTATAATTAGTTCCAACATTTAAAACCATGACAAGTGTTCATCACTTCCATCATTTGAATAATCTGATTCTTCATCATTAGATACACTAATATCCTTTTCAACATAATAAATCTTTTTAAAAATTTACCCTTATGATCCTTTTATTTGTCATTAGTAACTTTGATTGGAAATTTAGATGCATAATGACCTATATTTCCTAATTGGAACATTTGAAAGGTAGCTTACCTCTATATTTTCCAATACCCTTTTTCAATCTCCTCACAAAGTTTTCTTCCAACTCATCAAGATCATTTGGATCTGATCCATCATCCTTTTCCACTTTGCAAAGTTTAAAAGTAGTTTCTTTGTTTGTAGTATATTGTCCAAACTCTCTTATTTCAAAATAAGTTAAAGCACCAAACATCTGATCTATAGAATAATTATCCAAAATTTGAGCTTCCTCAATAGTAGAAACTTTATGATTATAAGCTTTAGGCAGAGTTCTTAATACCTTTTTCACCACTTCTCTTTCTTCCAACTTTCCACCAAGACCATTGATGACATTAAAAAATTCATCAACTCTGATAATGTAGGTAGTAATATCTTCATCTTTAGAAATCCTTAGGGTTTCAAATTTGGCTTTGTAGATCTACATCTTCACTTGTTTGACCTTTTCATCTCCTTTATAGATTCCTTCCATCTTTGTCTATATATCTTTCTAGGAAGACTTGTAGCTCACGACCTTCACAAGTTCTGAATCAACAAGACCACTTAGGATTGCATTCCTTGCTTTTCCATTGTTCTCATATGCCTTGATCTCATCATCAATTGATGGTCCATTTGTAGGCATAGTATAACCTAGTTCAATAGACTACCAACCACCAAATCCAAGGGAGACTAATAAGGACTCCATCCTAGCTTTCTAGTAGGTAAAATTTGTTCCATCAAACAAGGGAGCTTGACAAAATGGATGCTTGTGTGGTTCTAAGACATCTGATGGAGTAGGTTCGCGAGTTCCAATGGGCTCCAGACATAGGACCCCTAGTACACAAATTGAAACTTTCCTCGTTTTTCATGTTTTTGATGCATTTATTAGGGTCCAAGTAGGTAAACCAAAAATGGCTTTGTAGGGTGTTGCTTATGCTTCCATTGATGTCACTTTTGTCTATGTAGTGCCGCCTTTGCGGTATAGCATCACACGACATAGTTTGAGTCTAGGGTCGCACATCCAATGCTAACATGCCTTTGTGATGAAGTGTTGTGTGATCCAGGGTGGGTAGAGTGTCGTGGAAAAATGATGATTCGCCTTTGCGATGGAGCACCATGCAACCTAGGTGGGTAGAGCACCACCCAAGGATGTCGATTCGCCTTTGTCATGGGGCACCACTTTTGAATAGGACATCGCTTTTGAAAAATGAAGAGCGTTGCCTTTGCTAATACCAACTTGGCTTTCCAGCTTAGGGTTTTTGATTTTTTGAATTTGTATCATTTTGGTAAAATTTTGATGTCGTGTGAATTTTATGAGCAAGAGGTCCTTCATCCACTCCATTCAAAGGAGCATAGATGCCGAATACTGCATTGAGCGAGGCACTTGATAGATGATGCACTATTTTTCCTTGGCACGATTGGGTTTGGCCACATAGTGTAGATTCTGACGATTTGCACACACATAGCCATAATGACAACACTTGTGGAGTGGTGGCGGAGTGAGACTTCATCCTTCCATTTACCAATGGGAGAGGCCACTATTACTCTCGAGGACATACGATGGATCCTTCAGATCCCTATCCATGGTGAGAAGATTATATATGATGTTGAGGCTGGTGGCAATGCCATGTTTTAGTTGCTCAGAGTAGATCGGTATGATGTGGACAGTGGCCAGATTGACTTGCACCAGTATGAGGGGAATGCCTAGATTTGACCTTGTTCGTTGGTGCATTGATTTCATGGATTCTTGTTCATGATAGACAAGCGAGGGGGTACAACATAGGATGGGGCATTGTCTGGTCCATGATGATGGAGGAGATGACTATCTATGCCTGGGGGCTAGTTGTCCTTGCCTCATTTTATCATGACATGCACCAGGTGGCATATTGTGGGGCCAACAACATTTGGGCTTATGAGCACATAGCAGTGTTGAGGCCTACCATTGCACATGCACATATAGATCTAGACAAGCTCATAGTATACAAATATGAGGGTATGATGACATTGCATTATATAGGTATCACAAGCATCCTACACTATAGGAAGGTTATTGAAGAGATGACAGTCTTTAGGTGGAGGCCATGGATTCACTACCACAGATGGCATGACGATGATGAGAATTTATTCTACTATCACTAGAATAGGTACATGCAGGGGTGGGATCACTTGATGATCAAGTGCTACCTTCCTGACATGGTAGCTCGATAGTTTGGAGAGGTGTAAGATGCACCTGATGATGCTTATAGAGTCATTTTTGGAAGGAGATCATGAGAGTCTTCATGGGGACAAAGGATCCAGCCTTAGGTTGCTATAGACGAGTTCAAACAACTAGTGATGTAGCTGTGGGTATACTTTGATGGTCTCTAGGATTTCAGGACTACATAGGCATATGATGCATAATGGCAGGCACACACTCCAATCAAACTCACACTGCTGATTGTTCCCACAATAGGTAGGGGATGAGTGAGAGGTCCCCAGATACTAGGTCATCAGTAGCAGCCACCACAAGGGTCGCTAGGGGGACATGATGGTCATGATGGGAAGATACCAAAACAACAGGATAATCATGTTCCATTGGTTCAACCAGTGGAACAGATGCCACCACAACAACCACCACAACAACTGCCATAGGGTCCATCACCGTCCCAATCCACAAGATACACAAATAGTAGCCTTGCAGGAACAGGTGCAGCTATTGACAAGACAGTTACAACAAGCTACAACATAGATACAAGTGTTGACACATGAGAGGGACCAGGCGAGATAGGAGGTAGTGCAAGAGAGACAAATGTGATAGGATTTCAACCTTGCCCTGACACAAGAGACATGGCATCGAAAACAATGAGAGACTGCGACAGAGTAGGCATAGGGGTAGCTGACGGTTCCATCACAGATGTATGGGACAACCATATAGGAGGGTGCTTATTATAAGATGTGCTACTACCAAGCATTCCCATCAGAGCAGTGAGAGCTATATTTTTTGCACATGAGCCAAGTAGCACCGAGTAGGTCCCATGGAGGACCAACAGGTAACAGACATGCCTTGAGATCTCATCGTAGTGATCGTCAGAGCTAGGGGAGCTCCAGGTTCTAGTACTGATATAATTTTTTTGGATGTACAATCTGATTATATGGTGTATATACATTCATTGGCTGAGTTTTAATTAGCCTCTTGTATATTATTTTTGATGATATTACACACATGATTTTGATTGTATCATGACATTTGTCTTTTTTGATATATATGAGATGGCTCCAATGAGGTGTTATATGATGTGATGCTATTTTATTTGATTCTCTATGGATAAATGGATGCATATGATATGTATGGATGTGACTTATGATTATGCGATGATGTTTTATACTTTATGATGTGATGTATGCGATGTTATGGATGTATGACATGGATGCACATATGATGTATGGTTTGTTTTTCTTTTTCAATAACTTTTCTATATGAAATATGATGATGCAAGATGTATGTATGGATGTTGGAAAGAGACACTGCAACTGTCACCTGTTGTTGTCATTGATGGAAACCCTATGCTTTGATATGGTGCACATATCTTTATTCAAGCCTACCGACAGTCAGATTGAATTTAGTCAAAGCATAACAGTGTATCCGGTAACTCAACATTCATCAATCCGTGCATACATTTCAGGTTACCATTTTATGTTGCACATCTCAAGAAATGATTATGGAGGTATTATCTATCTTGTGTTCAATACGCAGTGGCTCGTACCAACTATCACAAGAGTTAGGAAACTCGGCTGACGTATTCTCAGTTCTTCTTGTATTAAGGCTGACTTTATAAATATATTAAGTCATAGATGTATGTGAGTTAATTAATTGAATATCTATATGCTTGTATATGTTTGTGTGGGTCTTAGCCAAGTTGTGGATGACCATTGAGGATACGCATTGTATATTTCTACTTATGTGTGCCGATAGTTGTAATTTTGGTGAAGCCAACAAAGTGCAATCAAATATCATGTAGCAGATATATATAATTGATCTTCTGTATCATTTTGGTGTGTGTACAAGTTGTGTGTGTGTTCGAATTGCGAGTTAGGTCAAAAGAAAGGTGCGAATAAGTGTAGTTTCACTTGCGCATAGAAGATCTGTGTGGTGTGTATTAGCAGAGCAGAACAATATTGCAAAATCAGTTTGTAAGACAACAAATCAATTTTTGTACTTAATTTGGAACTGTAATCAGGCATTTTAGATGCTATCAGCTCAGTTCAAATATTTAGATGGTCTTAATCTGAACTCTTTTCTTTGAGCAGTGATCTCTAGGTAGTGCACCTGAATGCAAGTGCATTCCCATTTTGTAATCTTCATTTTTGAGTATACTTAGAACTATACTTGTGGATTGGCCATCCACCGTGGTTTTTCCCCTAATAGGGTTTCCATGTAAAAATATTGGTGTTATGGTGTTGTGTTTACTTCTTTGTTTATGCATTACTGTTGAATGTTATTAATGCTGTGAAGTTAAATATTGTTAATAGTTAATTATTGCACAACACTGATTCACCCCCCCTCTCAGCGTGCCTTGTTTCCAATAGGATGCACTTCTATATATGTTTATGAATGTGATGTATGGATAACAAATCTATATTATGATGATGATGCAAGATGTGATTTATAAGATGCTTAGAATAATAAATCTATATTATTCTAAACAACTTAAATGATGATGCAAATGCTAAATGAGATGGACTAAGATGCTTAGAATAACAAATCTATATCATCCTAAACACCCTAGATGATGATGCAATTGATGGATTATTTTTCTTATTATGATGATATGCTATGAGTATGAAGGATGGGTATGCTAATGTTTTATGAATGCATAATGGACACAGGTAGATTTTTGTTGAATTTCATGATACCATGTTAGTACGAGGAGAAGATAGAAGAATGAGAGGGATCAACCTATGATTATGAGAAGATGTAAAAGTCCAACAAGTCCATGAGTCATCAAGACTTTATTGGATATGATGATGAATGGTGATGATGATTTTCTTATCCAGTAATTGGGACACAAATGCCACAACTTTTCGTATGTTTGATAACACACATAGGCATGATGCATCAAGGTATAGAAAACTAGGATGGTGGGGTATCTAGTGCAATGGAATTTGACTCAACAAATAGATAGGAGTAGCCTTGCTCACACACAACATACGAAACATTACTATGATGTACTTGAGACACTTCAAACATCTTAGACCAAAACATAGAAAGGATAATCCTTACCATGTAATAGTTAAAAAGATGTTCAAAATATCCTCCATACATACCTAACAAAGAAAGTATTTGCCAAGGTTATATTACAAAAACATTCAAAAAGCACAAAAAACAAAAGATAATGATTAATTCCCCATTCCTTTCTCTCTAAATCATTTTGATAGACATCATCAAGAGGTCCTTGGAATGAACACAATAAGATAAATCATAAGAAAAGATTAAGTAAACAAACAAGCTAATGTTCTTCATACCTCTAGCCAAGACTAAACTATGATGATACCCGATGTTGATGTCCATTGTAGGAAAGATGTATCCTAGGACATGATGTTATCAGGTAATTTTGAGACTAACGAGATGATGGGCTATTGATACCAAGAGTTAAACAACTTGTTGACCTACTAACCTAGACTTGAGATCCTGACGTTTGAGTTCACACTTTTTAATTTGCCATATTTGTTTTCATTTATTTTTTCAAAGGTTGAAGATGAAATTGATTTATTGTGAGTGGATGTTTATTTGTAGGTGAAAGTGAAATCATATAGATGATCTTTTTTGTTTTCTGAATGGTTTTGGTATTTTGAGATTTTTCGAGACTGTTTTGGGATTTTGAGCTATTTTACAAATGTTTTAATTTTCTAATTTTCAAATGTTTTTTGTGTTTTATGAGATTATGACCAAGAACCTAACCTAAGGACCTATCCTAGGGGCCTCAGGGGTTGATCAAAGATTAACCTTTCCTATATTATACATGCAAAGGCCATGTAGTTCGACTGACACAAACTCATTTATTGATGAAGTATGAACAGTGTTGGATTGTCAATTTATTATGTTGGACACCTAAAGGACCTATCCTAGGGGCCTCAGGGGCTGATCAAAGATTAGCCTTGCCTATTTTATACACATAGAAGCCTTGTAGTTCAACATGGTGACTATGTTTTTGACTTTTCTTGTTTTCGACTTGTTTTTGGAATTTTGACATGTTTTGGATGTTTTTGGATTTTTTTATTTATTTTATGAATGTTTTTGGATTTTTTGATGTTATGGAAGATTTCAAGGATATACACGAATCCGATCCAATGTGGATATAAATACCTACCCCCATCGTGATGTGAAAAACTACCTCGATATAGGTAGGAAAAATTGACCTTAGGAATGTACCAAGTAGTTCTGGGATGGAACATGATACGTACACAAGATCAAGCCGTGATGTGGATGCAAATGGGTGATGGAAAGAACAATTGAATGTGATGAGTGAATGCGATGGAAAGTGAGGTGAAACAAGCCAAAGAATCCATGGTGGATGAGAAGTGCTTTATTTACACAAGGCGCATGATTGCCAGGTTTTCACCAAGGTACCTACCCAAAGCGCCACCGAAGTGGTTTTCACTAGAGGATTATTATTTTATTTATTTTTTTAATCATTTTTTGGATTTTTTTGGATTTTGATATATTTGGATTTTTTTATATTTTGGATTTATACCTTGCAAGCTTAGGCATAATTTTTTTTTAGATAGGATATACTGATGGGATCTTGCAAAGGCTCACCTTCTGGTATGGAAAAATGATACACTCTTGATTTATAATTGGATGTGATGATGAAGGGTCCCAACCAGTTAGGTTCAAACTTTACTTTGCTATCTAGATTGGGAAAATTCTTATGATTTTATTTCAACACATGCTCCTCAGCCTAGAATGACCAAATATTTATCTTTTTTCTATTGCTCCTTTTGAGACAATTTTGATAGACCTGTAAGTGGTTCAAGGCATCTAGGCGACTTTCATCCAATAGCTCCAACTCATTCAACCGTGAAACCATGTATTCTTCATCAGTAATAAGGTTTTAAAAGGATATTTTTAGGGGTGGGATCTTGACCTCAATAGGTGAGATGGCTTCTGATCCGTAGACCAAGGAGAAAGGGGTTGCACCTATAGGTGTGAAGATACTTGTTCGGTAGGCCCATAAGACAGGGTTTAGCTATTAATTTCAATCATGAATAGCTTCATTGACCATATTTTTGAGGATTTTTAAAATGGTTTTATTCATGGCCTTAGTTTGACCATTTCCCTAGGGGTAGTAAGGGGTGGAGAACCGATGTTGGATGTTGAATCTTTGGCATAACTCACGAACATCCTGGTTTAAAAAGGGTGTTCCATTATCAAAGATAAGGGCTTGTGGAACACCATAACGACAAATGAGATAATTTAGGATGAATTTAGAGATCTACTTCCTTGTGATATAGGTCATCAAGATGGCTTCTAACCACTTTGTGAAGTATTCTGTGGTAGTGATAATGAAATTGTGTCCATTAGATGAGGTAGGTGTGATTTTCCTAATGAGATTGAGTCCACACTATGAAAATGGCCAAGGTGTTATGATTAGCTAGAGCTCCTGAACTGGTGCATGGATGAGGTCCCCATGCTATTGGCATTACATACATTTCTTGACATAGTCATGAGCTTCTTTCACCATAGTAGGCTAGTAGTACCTCGTCCTCAACAATATCTTGGACAAGGTCATACCACTTGAGTGTGAACCACAAATGTCGTTGTGTAACTTGGTTAAGGCACTCAAAGCTTCCTCGAGATTAAGGCATCGTAAAAAGGTTCCTTCAATACTCCTACGGTAGAGGGTGTCGTCTAAGATGACAAAGTGGGATGAATTTTTAATGAAGGTTTTCTTGAGATTTAGGGTGATGTCGATGAGGAGGAAACCTATTTTTAAGTAGGTGAATATATCATGGTACCAAGGATCACCGAGACCAATGATTTCACACACTAACTTAGATTCTAGTACCTTGAACGCTGGTATGAGAAGCTGCTCTACAAGAAATTCGTGTCTTTGGAAATTCATTAGGATGTGTAGCAATGATCCAATCGTGGTCATAACCTCTGCACTTCTCTATTGTTTACTCTTGGTATCTACTCAAATGTTATGTCGATGAAGAACTCCTTGAGATCATCTACTAGCCTTTTGTATGGGGTGAGTTTGTCATCCTTAGTTTGATATTCATCATTGACTTTATTGATAACTAGTTGTGAATCCCCATAGACATTGAGTGCCATGATTTTCCATTGTATTGCTATTCGAAGTCCAATGACACTTGAGCTTCGTATTCTACAATGTTATTAGTGCAAGGGAAGTATAGTCTGTATGATTTCAGAATACAATCCCCTTATGCTGTGATGAAGAGGATCCTTGCTCTTGACCCATGCTATGTGTACGATCCATCAAAGTATACTTTCCAATGGCCCGCGACATTTAGGAGGAAGATTGACTCATTTGGAAACTTTGATACCAGTGGGTTCTCTACATATATGGGAGCTTCAACCGATTGATCTGTAATTACTTGTCCTTTGATGGATTTCTGTTCCACATAATCAATGTCGTACTCTATCAAGCTCATGACCCACTTGGCCATCCATCCTGTTAGAGTTTCTTTGGATAAGAGATACTTGAGGAGACCAATCTTGGCGATGAGCTTAGTTTGATGAGCAAGCATGTAGTGCCTAAACTTTTGCAAGGAAAACACTACTGCAAGACAAGCCTTCTCAATGAAAGTGTAGTTGATCTCATGTCCCACTATTTTTCTATTGATGTAATAAATGGCCCTCTCTTTCCCTATTTCATCATGCTGAGCCAAAAGAGAACAGCTGCCGCCATAGTTGAAATGTAAAGGATCAATGGCTTATTAGGGATTGGTGGCATGAGGATTGGTGGCGTCAAGAATTATTCATTGATTTGATTAAATTCCTTATCACATTTCTTGTCCCACTTATAGGTTACCCCCTTGTGAAGAAAATGGGAATATGGGATAGTTTTATCCGTGAGATGTGCTATGAAACTTCTGATTGATTGAAGCCTTACCTATAGATCCCTCAATTGTTTCAATGTTCGCTGTGCTTCCATGTCAAGGATTTCTTTGAATTTTGTAGGATCAATCTAGATTCCTCTCATTGACATAATATATCCCAAGAACTTTCCTGAAGTTACGCCAAAGACACATTTCTTGGGATTGAGTCATACCTTATATTCTTTCAGTCTGTTGAAGATTGGGCCTGATGTTGCTATGTGCTCTTGGCATTTCCTTGATTTGGTGACAATATCATCCACATAGTCTTCCATATTTTTGTGGATCGTTTCATGAAAGATCAAGGTCATATCCCTTTAATATGTAGCTTCAAATTTTTAAAGCCCGAATGGCATCATATTCCAACTGTAGGTGCCCCACGAACAAGTGAAGGATGTTTTATGTTGGTTGTCCTTTGCAATCATAATTTGGTTGTATCCTGAAAGTCTATCCATTAATGATAGAATTTCATGCTCCATTGTTAGATCTACAATCATATCTATGTTGGGGAGGGGGAAATCATCCTTAGGACATGATTTATTTAGGTCTCTAAAGTCAATGCAAATTCAAATTCCCTTAGTGGGCTTGGAAATAGGTACAAGATTAGAAACCCATTCTGGATAATAAATGGGTCAGATGAATCCAACATCAAGGAGTTTCTATAGCTCAAGTTTGACCAATAAGGAAATTTGCGGATGCATCTTTCTCAATTTTTGTCTCACAGGTTTTTCCTTAGGATACATTGCTAGATGATGGACCACTAATTTTAGATCAAGGCTTGGTATGTCAAAATATGTCCACACAAAGCTCACTTTCCTTTCCTTTAGGAATTTTGCTAGATTTTCTTGTTCCTTAGTCAAAAGTGACAGCGTAAAAGGTGACGTACGAGGCCTCTTCGGTCCCCAAGTTCACTGGGTTGCACTTCTATGCTAGGATTGTTGATTTATCTTGATGGATCACCTTAAGGGGAAGATTTAATCCCTCATCCTTTGGAACCTCAAAGAGGTTTTCACCATTGGATATGCCCTTTGTTTTTACTATTTTAGGATCAGTAAGTGACACAGTGTGGTTTTCACTTAAGGATCGAGATATTACTCTAATATTTTCAATTTTGTGACTAAGAGATTCAATCGTTTCCCCATAGTACACATGAGTATCAAAATCTATGTCAAACGCTTCTTTATGATATCTATACGGTAGATTATCCCTTAGTCCCATGAACTCCAAGAGAGTCTCATCATTTTCAAATGTATCTAAGATCAGTGGTCCTCATTGGTCTTAGCCGATGAGTTGGGGGTAAATGAGCTTTAGTTCAGTGACTTGGTTGTTTGAATCGATGACATGGAAGTGATCATGAAAAGGGAGGAATCCTCAAATAGCGTAGGCAGATTAGATATAGGGTCTTTGAAGGGACTACTAAGTGAAACAGGGATCGAAGAGGAAGATTTGACCATTTTAAAAGGAGCACCTTTGCCAAGTATGGTTATGTTACTAGGGGTACATTCGAGGCCAAGATTCTTATTCTTGGGAATGATAGGTTCTAACAAGCCATTGTTAATTTTCCTGAGCTTTTCATTTTTGTTGTAACCCCAACCAAACATTAATTGTATACCCTTGTTGTCCTCGTCCATTAGGAGAATGGTTGCAGGTTGGTTATCTTGATATAAGAGACCCGAGACATCTTTGTTCATGTCTTCTTTTCTCAAATCTCCCCACTTTTTGAAGGGGGTAGGAGATGCTATGAATTTCTAAGATGTGCCATCACTAGGTTATGGTCTTCCATGAGATTTAGGAGATTTTGGTAGCTCTCCCACCACAAGCACCTTTCGATAGGTTATAGTCTCCACAACCATTGTCTTTTATTACACCTTTGATATCCGAGATGTTTTAGATGATGGGTGTCTTTGTATTAGAAGTGGAAGATAAAGTGGATGGATCAACATAGGGAGATGTGGGTCCCTCATCATTTTTTGGAACTTGGGGGATCTTGTAATATTTGGATTCTAGATTTCTTTAATAATAGAAAGGTTTGGGGTCGCCATGGATCACGACTTCTTGATTTTGGTAAGCGAATTTTACACATTGGTGGAATGTAGATGTGAAAAATTGCATCCCATGGATGCATGGAAGCCCTAGGAGAATATTGTAGGGAAGCTCAAGGTCAAGGACTTGGCAAGTGGTTTCCATGATCGCTGGACCCACTTGAATGGGGAGTTAAATGGTGCCTTAGGACACCCGTTCTTGGTCATCATAGGCCCTGGTGGTGATAAATTTTACTTTTCCATTGACATCCCTCTGAAAAGCCTAGATTCTTGATTAGCTGCAAGGTACAAATATTTAAGCTTGCACCCCCATCCACCAAGACTCATTTGAATTTGTTCTTTTGGACCAAGAACTGAAGATGGAGTGTGTGGTTATGTGATGGTTTGGTCAGGAGGTCATGCTTGGAAAATGTAAGGATATGTGGCGTAGTAATGTGTCTAACCATAGCTTGAAATTGGTTTGTATCAATGTCCATGGGAATGGAGGATGTGGCCAAGGCTTTCTCTAGGATGCCCCTATGTGCAAGCGATATTTTTAGCAATTCCATGATGGAGATTTGGGCTGGAGTATTTTTCACTTGTTCCAAGACACTATAGCCACTAGGGTTTGATTTCAGATTGGTAGGTGGTGCCCGAGGTGGTGGTGATGGTCTTGGGATAGAAATCCTGCTGCTGCATGTGGTGACTCCACACTCGGCTCTAGGTCCTTTCGTGTTAACGACCATCACAAATTCATCCAATGATTCTACAACATGGTCATATATATGGTTTTTATTGGTGTAATTATTTCCTTTTCCATTGTTGTTCCCTTTGTTGTGACCCGAAATTGGATTTGTGTATATCTTGAGATCTTGATTTCTCGCTGGTTGATCAATGGTTATGGTCTTATTGTTGATGAGGTCTTGGATAATATTTTTGAGCCCCATACAACTAGCTGTTGTTTGTTCCTTGATCTTGTGAAAATTACAAAGGTGATTCTCATTATACCACGGTGGTTTGACTTGAGGTTCATGGTAATTTTCATATCCAGGGATTGTGATGAGGTTTTCTTGTACTAGCTATTGCATGACAGATTCAATGGGTTCCCCTAATGGTGTATACTTGTGTTTTGGTGGATATTTATTCCTTGGGGGTGGTCCTCCTTGAGAATTCATATTGTTGACTATTTTATTATTCGATTGTTGTTGTGATGGGTTCGTTTGTGGGGTGTTTTGATGAATGGGTTTGTTAGAATTGGCTATGGCTGCCAAAATCTTGAGACCAAATGAATAGCACAAGAAGAGAGAATATGATGTGACAAGAATAAATTGATTCTTATCAATATGATTCACTGATATGAGATGATTGAATGTACATAGGAGACCCCTTGGTTATATAGCCAAGGTGAGAACATAAAAGGGCATAAGATTATGAAAAGTGTCGTAATCTTATGACATGAGACAAGTATGAAAAGATATCACTCCACCTAAAGTGGAAAAGTGATAATGTGATAATAACCACAAATGGTGGATCACCCAAAAAAGGTGGAGAGGTAATCACATGATATGTCTACGAAAGGTGGAAGTGATAAAGTAATAACATGACAAGTCCACCAAAGGTGGGAAAGATCCAACTACCTCCTATGTGGTCCCTAAGTAAACTTAACTAAGGTTTAACCATAACCTAGGACAAGGTACAACACATTTAATTACACCAACACCCCCCCTTAAGTGAAACTTAGGGAGTATGTACACAAAATAAAATAATGCAAGATGGGTCCTGACAACTAGTCCATGTTAGGTACCCATGTATAAATGCAATGCAATCTCTCACAAACAAAGAAAAGGAGAAAACCTAGTGGGGAAAAAATCCTCCCCAAAAGAGAGATGAAATACAAAAAATAAAATGCTCTCAATGATGCATTAGAAGGCCAAAACCCCATGTGAGGAAAAAGATCCCCCTATAAGAGAGTAGAAGAGAGACAATGCAGAACCCCCTCAATATTGAGTCTCCTACAATGATGGTAGAAGATCGACATTGAATGCTAAAGATGATCCAATCTTGCCGAACAACGTTCCTCCTGTTAGGAAGAAACAAAACCATGGATGCATGCAGGATGTTTGAAAGATGGATGATGGATGATGATATATCTGAAGCATGATCAAGTGTCACCATGTCAATGCCGAAAGCTGGTACACTCCAAATAGGCGTTCTAGGCCACACTACTAAAGAGGAAAATCCATAATATAGTAGAGATGAATGTAGAAGATGATCCAAAGACAAAGATATCCCCTTTGAAAACAAAGAATCCTCCTCCAAATATTGTCCAAAAGTATCCACACTCATGTCAAACTAAAAAGAATGATCATGTAGAGAATGAACAAGAGGGTGAGAGTGTTCCCTCACAACAACTGAAGAAGGATCTTCTCCATCAAAGAGAAGATGAATTCCATCAATGATGTCCCCCAAATCTGCAATATGAGACTCCACAAACAAGTCTGAAATACCTATCAAGAAGTCATCCAAAGTAGCCCTATCTAGAAGACTACGTATGTCCTGCTGCACTGAATCACAAGGAACCCAAACTATGGAATCACAAGCATCATCAACTACAATAGTAGGTGGAGGAGATGGAATGCATGACTCAAGAATTGGATCTAATGTGAGAACTCCCAAGTTCAAGAAGCCAAATGTCTCCTCTGAATCATGGTTCATATGATCAACAGTCGAAGGATTAATGTCACCATCAAAAGAAAAATCTACAAAGGTATACAACCAAGATGAATGATCAACCACCCTGGTAGCAATGATCTCTCTAGTCTCCAAGTCTTGAATGATGACTGAATTAGGTATGAACTCCACAGTTCTCCCATCTCCACCATGTGTAATCTGATATATAGAAAGAAATTGTTTGTCAAATGAGGAACACACAAAACATCTTGGAAAGTGTTGTCCCCAAAACTAATATATCCCTTCCCAATTACACTCATGTATGTATTGTTTCCCATCAAGATAGGAGACATAGAACAAGGTTGAAATGAAGAGAATATAGATTGCAAAGATGCCATATGATGAGATACTCCTGAATCTAGAAGCCATCTCCCTGATCCTGGACTTGAAAAAGCACAAAGAGCATGTCCTTTATATTCTAATGTAGATGCTTGACCTTTTTCCTTTTTAGACTGTTTTGAAGAATAAGGAGAAGAAGATTCATACATTATAGAAGGAAAATCAATGTGATTCCTTTTGAGAATATTTTTATACTCATCAATATACTTCTTATAACAATAGTGTTCTTCATGTCCATCCTTCTTGCAATATGCACAAAAAGGGCTCTCCTTCTTAGATGATTCCCCTTTTGAAGAGGATATTTTCTTTGCTTGATTTGAATGTGGATTATTCTTTGCTTTCTTTTGTTTCTTATTTGATTATGATTCTTTCACCTAATTAACCAACGATGCCTGAGATTTAGAAGTCTTGATGAGACCCATTGAGATAAGCTTTTGTTTCCCATGTATTAACATCTCAAAAAATGATGCAAATGCAGGTGTAGTATATGTAGACTCCATAGTCAATCTATGAGTATGAAATCTAGAAACAAAAGAAGCATAACCAGGACCAAGTTTTTCATTGTATTTTAGACCAAATGAATGTCCTTCTTATCAATTCCACATGCTTTATATTGCTCTCTTAGATCATTAACCTTAGTGATGTAGTCTTGGATGTTGTCAAAATCCTTAGGATCAAGGATCATCAGTTCATTATCAATTTGACAGCCTCTTACTTCATCTGTAGTACCATATAATGTTTTCAATTTTTCCCAAGCTTCATGAGAATTGTTACATGATTCAATTTGAAACAAAAAATCTTGAGAAACTAGTCTACGAAGATATCCAAGAGATTTGGTATGTTCAATCACCCATTTTATCTTTTTATCTACATCTATAGGTTCAGGTACCTTATTTTCAACATATAGAGAGTGACCTTTAGTCATTAGAATACTCCATGCATTTTGATGCCATGTTGAATAATTATATGATGTGAGCAAAGGAACCTTAGAATGATCCATGAAAATGAGAGAGCACAAGCAAAAAAATCAAAACAATTCACCAAGAGACCCCCCCAAATCACTCAATTGAGAAACCCCCTCAAGAAATATCCGATTTGGTACTTTATACTTAGTGCATTTACAATTTCCACTTGCCAAAACAATGAAGTGGACTTTGATCTTGGTACATGCAAATTCTAAATTTGGCCATAGAATAAAGTACAATTTTTTGGTACAAAATGAGATCAATCTGATCATACCACTGAGAAGTACACAAGAAATCATGCACTTTAAAAAAAATGGCACCCAAAAATGTTACCGTAGGAGAAAGATATGAGCTCCCGAAGTTCCCAAAATGAGGACGAAGCAACAACACTTGTGAAAATATGCAATTTTTGGAAAAACCAGACACCAAAACTAAAAACCGATTGTGCCATTGTGAAGAGTGCAAAAAATTAGCCCAAATTAAAAATAATTTCTTGAAAAAAGGAATGAAAATGACCGAGATATGGAGTTTCAAAGTTCGCCTACAAAAATGAAAAGCTCAACCATGAGGGGGGAAAATTTTTCAAAAGAATGCTGACATCATCGCTAACGCAATGCTGAAATCAGCAGTTTAATCGATTAAATTTGACATGAGACAACTATGAAAAGCTATTACTCCACCTAAAGTGGAAAAGTAATAATGTGATAATCACCACAAATGGTGGATCACAAACAAAAGGTGGAGAGGTAATCACATGATATGTCCATGAAAGGTGGAAGTGATAAAGTAATAACATGATAAGTCCACCAAAGGTGGAAAAGCTCCAACTATCTCCTATATGGTCCCTAAGTAAACTTAACTAAGGTGTAATCATGACCTAGGACAAGGTACACCGCATTTAATTACACCAAGAGGGTTGGTGTGTGTTGATTTGTGATTGATGAGCATTTTTTGGGTATGTTTGTTGTTGCATGTTTTGCCTTGGAGCACTAATAACAATTTTGGTATCAACAACACCATCGTTGGTAATGTTTTTATTTTTAGCCCATGTACGAGGTTTGTCATTGTAGCTTGTTTATGGTCTATTGTCTTGGTATATAGGTGTGCACCCTTACACTATAAGGGCTCTTTCGATGTTGAGAGCATTGGGGATTAATTGGTCATATGTCGTGATGCATTGCATTTTTCAGATGGAAGGAAAAATCCCCTTCAAGGTTAGAGATAATGGTTCTAATCCTCTGGCTTGGACCATTTGTTCTTGTTGGCTCTACATCTCCATCATTGTAAGAAAGCTGCAAATGTCTCTCTCTTAGCTTGTTTGAGGCTGGATAGTTCCTCTTGGCTTACATCCATGTCTAGGTTAAATGAATTGTTTTCTATGAATAGGTCCACAACTTCTTGGAATTTTTTTATTCTAGGAGGTAAGTGGGAGAACCATTCCATTGTGGGACCAACCAAGCTTCGAGGGAAGAGTCGTATCAGATAGGAATCATTATATGCTACTTCTATGCAATGTATGTGAAATTTTAATGAAGTTTTTCTTGAGATTTGAGGTGATGTCGGTGGGGAGGAATCCTATTTTTAAGTAGGTGAATATATCATGGTACCAAGGATCACCAGGACCAATGATTTCACACACAAACTCAGATTCTGGTACCTTGAAAGTTGGTACAAGAAGATTCTCTACCATAAATTTATGTCTATGGACATTCCTTAGGATATCTAGCAATGATCCAATCGTGGCCATAGCATCTGCTACTCTATTGTTTACTCTTGTTATCTACTCAAATATTATGTTGATGAAGGAATATTTGAGATCCTCTAGTAGCCTTTTGTATGGGGTGAGTTTGTCATCCTTCATTTGATATTCATCATTGACTTGATTGATAACTAGTTGCGAATCCCCATAGACATTGAGTGCCATAATTTTCCATTGTACTACTATTCGAAGTTCAATGACACTTGAGCTTTGTATTCAACAATGTTATTAGTGCAAGGGAAGTATAATTTGTATGATTTAAGAATACAATCCCCTTGTGGTGTGATGAAGAGGATCCCTGCTCTTGACCCATGTTGTGTGTACAATCCATCAAAGTATACTTTCCAATGGTCAAGGATATTCATGAGGAAGATTGATTCATCTGGAAACTTTGATACCAGTGGGTTCTCTGCATATATGGGAGCTTTGGCTAATTGATTTGAGATTACTTGTCCTTTGATGGATTTCTATTCCACATAATCAATGTCATACTCTGTCAAGATCATGATCCACTTGGCCATCCGTCCTATTAGAGTTGCTTTGGATAAGAGATACTTGAGGGGACCGATCTTGGTGTTGAGCTTAGTCTAATGAGAAAGCCTGTGTTGCCTAAAATTTTGTGAGGCAAACACTACTGTAAAACAAGCCTTCTCAATGAAAGTTTATTTGAGCTCATGTCTTATTAAGGTTCTACTGATGTAATAAATGGCCTTTCTTTCTCTGTTTCATCATGTTGAGCCAAAAAAGCACCAATAGCCGCTACCGTAGTTGAAATGTACAGGATCAATGGATTATTGGGGATTTGTGGCATGAGGACTAGTGGCATAAGGAAGTATTCATTGATTTTATTAAATTCCTTATCGCATTTATCATCCCACTTATAGGTTACCCCCTTGTGAAGCAAATGGGAATACATGACAATTTTATCCATGAGCTGTCATATGAATATTTTGATTGATTGAAGCCTTCCCTATGGATACCTCAATTGTTTGAATGTACGTGGTGCTTACATGTCAAGGATTTCTTTGAATTTTGTGAGATCAATCTCGATTTCTCTCATTGACACAATATATCCCAAGAGCTTTCCTGAAGTTATGCCAAAAACACATTTCTTGGGATTGAGTTGTACCTTATATTCTTCCAGTTTGTCAAAGATTGGGCCCGACATTGCTATGTGGTCTTGGATTTTCCTTGCTTTGGCGAGGATATCATCCACATAGTCTTCCATAGTTTTGTGGATCATGTCATGAAAGATCAAGGTCATATCCCTTTAATATGTAGCTTCAATTTTTTTAAGCCCGAATGACATTATATTCCAACAGTAGTTGCCCCATGGACAAATGAAGGCTGTTTTATGTTGGTCTTTATTTGCAATCATAATATGGTTGTATCTTGAAAATCCATCCATTAATGATAGAATTTCATGCCCCACTATTAGATCTACAATCATATCTATGTTAGGGAGGGGGAAATCATCCTTAGGAAATGATTTGTTTAGGTTTTTGAAGTCAGTGCAGATTTAGATGCCCTCAGTGGGCTTAGAAATAGGTACAAGATTAGAAACCCATTCTGGATAATCAATGGGTTGGATGAATCCAACATCAAGGAGTTTCTATAGCTCAAGTTTGAACAATAAGGAAATTTGTGGATGCATCTTTCTCAATTTTTGTCTCACAGGTTTTGCCTCAGGATACACTGCTAGATGATGGACCACTACTTCTGGATCAAGGCCTGGTATGTCGGCATATGTCCACACAAAGTTAAATTTATTTTCCTTTAGGAATGTTGCTATATTTTCTTGTTCCTCAGTCCAAAGTGACTTGGCGTAAAAGGTGATGTGCAGGGCCTCTTTGGTCCCCAAGTTCACTAGGTTTCACTTCTTTGCTAGGATTTTTGATTTCTCTTGATGGATCACACTAAGGGGAAGATTGAAACCCTCATCCTTTGGCATCTCAGAGAGGTTTTCACCATTGGATACATCCTTTTTTTTTACTATTTTAGGATCAGTAAGTGCCACAATGTGGTTTTCACTTAAGGATTGAGACATTACTCTTAGAATTTCAATTTTGCGACCAAGAGATTCAATTGTTTCCCTATAGCACACATGAGTATCCAACTCTATGTTGAAACCTGCTTTGTGATCTCCATATGATAGATTATCCCTTAGTCCCATGAACTCTAAGAGAGCCTCATCATTTTTGAATGTATCTAAGATCTGTGGTCCTCATTGGTCACAGTCGATGAGTTGGAGCTAAACGAACTTTAGCTCAATGACTTGGTTATTTGACTCGATGACATGGAAGTGATCATGAAAAGGGAGGAAACCTCAAATAGCATAGGTAGATTAGATATAGGGTCTTCGAAGGGACTACTAAGTGAGATAGGGATTGAAGTGGAAGCTTTGACCATTTTAAAAGGAGAACCTTTGCCAAGTATGGTTATCTTACTAGGGGTACATCTGAGGCCAAGATTCTTAAGGCGCTTCTCACGAATGATAGGTTCTAATAGGTCGTTATTTTGCTCGAGATTTTCATTTTTGTTATAAACCCAGCCAAACATTAATTATAGACTCTTATTGTCCTCGTCCATCGGGAGAAAGGTTGCAGGTCGATTATCTTGATATAGGAGACCTGAGACATCTTCTTTGTCCATGAATTATTTTCTCAAATCCCCCACTTTTTGAAGGTGGTAGGAGATGCTGTGAATGTCTGGGATGCACCATCACTAGGTTATGGTATTCCATGAGATTTAGGAGATCATGGTAGCTCTCCCACGACATAAGCACCTTTCTATAGGTTATAGTCTCCACAACCATTGTCTTTTATTACACCTTTGATATCTGGGATGTTCTGGATGATGGGTGTCTTTGTCTTATAAGTGGAGGCTAAAGTGGATGGATCAACATAGGGAGATGTGGGTCCCTCATCATTTTTTGGAACTTGAGGGATCTTGTAATATTTGGCTTCTAGATTTTTGCAATAATGGAAAGTTTTTGGGTCGCCATGAATCATGACTTCTTGATTTTGGTAAGGGAATTTTACACATTGATGGAATGTAGATGCAACAACTTGCATCCCATGGATCCATGGAAACCCTAGGAGAATATTGTAGGGAAGCTCAAGGTCAAGGACCTGGAAAGTGGTTTTGGCCATGATCACTGGCCCCACTTGAATGGGGAGTTGAATGGTGCTTTGGGACACCCTTTCTTGGTCATCATAGGCCCTGATGGTGATACCTTTTACTTTTTCAATGACATCCTTTGAAAATCCCAAATTCTTGATTAGATGCAAGGTACAAATATTTAAGCCTGCAATCCCATCCACCAAGACTCGATTGACTTTGTTCTTATGGACCAAGAACTCAAGATGGAGTGTGTGGTTATGTGATGGTTGGGTTGGGAGGTCATGCTTGGAAAATGTAAGTAGATGTGTAGTAATGTGTCCAACCATAGCTTGAAATAGGTTTGTATCAATGTTCATTGGAATGAAGGATGCAACCAATGCTTTTTCTAGGATGCCCCTATATGCAGGTGATATTTTTAGCAATTCAATGATGGAGTTTTGAGATGGAGTCTTTTTTAGTTGTTCCAAGACACTATAGCCACTAGGGTTTGATTTCAGATTGGCAGGTGGGGCCCTAGGTGGTGGTGATGGTCCTATGATAGAAATCCTGCTGTTGTGTGTGGTGACTCTACACTCAGCTCTAGGTCCTTTCATGTTAACGATTGTCACAAACTCATCCAATGATGCTACAACATGGTCATAGATATGGTTTAAATTGGTGTAATTCTTCCTTTTTCCATTGTTGTTCCCTTTGTTGTGACCCAAAATTGGATTTGTGTATATCTTGAGATCTTGATTTCCCGCTGGTTGATCAATGGTTATGGTCTTATTGTCGATGAGTTATTGGATAATATTTTTGAGGCTCATGTAGCTAGCTATTGTGTGTCCCTTGATCTTGTGAAAATAAAAAAGGGGATTCTCATTATACGACAATGGTTTGACTTGAGGTGCATGGTAATTTTCATATACGAGGAGTGTGATGAGGTTTACTTGTACTAGCTATTGCATGATGGATTCAAGGGGTTCCCCTAGTGGTGTATACTTGCATTTTGGTGGATATTTGTTCCTTGGGGGTGGTCCTCCTTGAGCATTCAGATTGTTGACTATTTGATTATTCGGTTGTTGTTGTGATGGGTTCGTTTGTGGGGTGTTCTGATGAATGGGTTGTTGTGTGTTGATTTGAGATTCATGAGAATTTTTTGGGTATGTTTTTTGTTGCATGTTTTACCTTGGAGCACTAATAACAACTTTGGCATCAACAACACAATCGTTGGTAACATTTTTATTTTTAGCCCATGTGCGAGGTTTGTCATTGTATCTTGTTGATGGTCTATTGTCGTGGTATATAGGTGTGCACCCTTATACTATAAGGGCTCTTTCGATGTTGAGAGCCTTGGGGATTAGTTGGTCATATGTCGTTATGTATTGCATTTTAAAATGGAAGGAAAAATCCCCTTCGAGGTTAGAGATAATGGTTCCAATTTATTTTTCCTCTGGCATGGACCATTTGTTATTGCTAGCTCTAGATCTCATTCATTGTAAGAAAGCCGCAAATGTCTCTCCCTTAGCTTGTTTAAGGCCAGATAGTTCCTCCAGGCTTACATCCATGTCTAGGTTAAATGAATAGTCTTCTATGAATAGGTCCACAACTTCTTGGATTTTTTTGATTCTAGGAGGTAAGCTAGAGAACCATTCCATTGCAGGACCAACCATGCTTCGAGGGAAGAGTCATATCAGATAGGAATATTTATATGCTACTTCCAAGCAATGTATGTGAAATTCTTTGATACGATTCTCAGGATTTCCTTTTCCTCGATATATATCAAATTTTGATATTTCGAATCCTAGTGGGAATGGAATCATAGCAATATTCATATCAAATGGATAGGGGCACAAATCTCGTTGTGTGTGTGATTTCTTTGTCTTTCCTAATTTTATGTCTTGTATTTGCTACGATAGCAATTTGACTTGCATGGAGAGATCATTTTGTGGATCAGGTGGTGGAATGTATGTGTTTTGAGATGGTAGAGTGGCATTGTGTGATACGTGTGGGGGGTTGTTTTATTGTGTGAGTGATGGGGTGGCATAAGATGTTTCTGTGCTAAGGTTCATGGAACCTAGGTGCTTGTTTGTGTAGGTTTGAATATTTTGTCGTTGTGCGAGCAAGGCCTACTGGTATGCCTATTGTTGTTGTTGTGCCAACAACACTTGTTGTTGGGCTTGTTATTGTTGTTGGGCTATGAATGCTTGTTATTGTGTGTGTTGTTGTAGGGCTTGCTGATAGGCTTGCTGCTGTATCAAGGCTTGCATTTGTGCTTGTTGTGCTTGGTATTGTGCTTGCGCTTGTGCTTGTGCTTGTGCTTGTTGTGCCACTTGTTGCTGTTGTAGCGAGGCTTGCACTTGAGCTTTCACTTGAGCTTGCACTTGGGCTTGTGCTTGGGCTTGTTGGGATTGTAATTTTTGCAATTCCTTTTGATAAGCTTGTTGCAATGCTTGCAACATGATACTATACTAATTTTTTGCATTGGGATTCAGAGGTGGAGGTGGGGGTTTCAAGGGATGGTGTGACAAGAGGTTGTTGGGGTGGTTGCTGAGGTGTTTTTTGAGTGATGACAAGGGGTTGAGTGGTAGATAGTGGATTTGGAATCGTATTTGACGTGCTTAGCCCTTGTGAGACTAGAGTTTGAGGTGTTGATGATGTGATCATTGGTTGAGAGATTTGAGATGATGCCACTTGGTGTTGCAATATTAGTGGAACATTTGGAGTATTTTTATGATGAATGTGTTGATTTTATTTATGTTTTGGGGTTGACTTGATTTGCTTGATTTTGGATTGATGTGTTTCATGACAGGATTTGTCCTATACTTTGGATTGGTGTAGGTGATGGTGTCATGATAGGGAATTGTGGGTTTGATTGTGATATGTTCCCTTGTGGGAGTAAGGATGAAGCATTGAATGTACCTACTTGTCCAAGGGAATAGGTGGGTGTGACATGGAAAGTGGATGATATGTTTGAGTCTTGGAAGACAAGTGACACATATGGATGTTTAGGGTCTTGTGGGATGATGCTGGGAATACCAAAGATTGTGCTGGCCTTAAATTTTTGATTGTTGAAAAGTGGGTGCCCTTGAAGGGATTGTAGTAATGAGCTTCCTTTCGTGATAATGGGTTGAATTGGTGCATGAGATGATTATGGTTGAGTAATTAGTTGGATGATGCTTGGAAATGAGGGTGTGAATGATGTTTGTGGGTTGTTTACCAAAGGTTGCTCCATAATGGTGCTTACATCAAAATCAAAAGGGAGTTTAGCCCCTTCTTTTACTAATGCCAACATGTATTGGGTGGGATTGAGTTTCATGTCTGTGTTGACAAGTTTGTGGGTTTTTATATTTTGCACTAATCTGAGTATTTCATCTTGGGACATATCTTTGTAATTGGTTGTGACATCCTCCACATGGAAATCTCCCTCTTGAGGATCTTGTGGTAGTTGAGGGGGATTAGGTGGAGGGTTGTTAGATACCCTAGGGTTGAATTTTGTTTGACTCAACTCACTTGTGGTTAAAGTTTCCTTATTTTTATTCACGCTCTTCTTGTATTGTGACCTTGTTTGGACCATAAAATTGGGATCAACTTTTAGGAATATGTGGGATGAACCTTTAAATCCTTTGGTTGATCTAAAATTTAGGTTCAAAAGTAAATTCTAGGATATGTTTATGATAAAATAATGATGATGAAAGATGGGTGATGATGGGTGATATGGATGTTGGAACTCTTCAACAACTTTAGATAAATACTAGACTTTAGGATTTTGATTTTGATTTGTTTTGATTTGGATGATGAACTTGTAAAACCTAAGATGTTAGATGTGATCTTAGGATAAAATTGTCCAAAAGGGGTACTAATTTAACTAAGTGTGTGATAAACCTACACACCTAACTAAACAAGATGATTTTGATTTGGGCTAAATGATTTACCAAAAGTCTAGCATAGATGATTTTTCCAAAGTCCTAAAAAGTTGTTTGTGAGGTGGATTTTGATAAATGTTTGGGGGATGGATGGAGGTGTTTGTTTTGACCCTAGATGAACCTAGAAGAACTTTGTTTACAAGACCAAGGTGTTGAAAAACATGATTTACCCTATAAATGACTCAAGATCAATAGATTAAATGAGGGGTTCATATTGGATATACAAGTTTGGATTATCCCTCATAGAAATGCATCTATAAAAATTCCTTACCAAGATGTTCCTATTGATGTAGAGTATCACAATGTGTTTCATGATAAACTTTGGGCTATGATGTCTAAGTTTGAAGTGGGAACATGTGGACCTTCGTTTAGGAAATTTGACCTTGCGTGAAATAATGAAGAAAAGCACATGTGTGGGGTTCAATTGTGATTTTATCTTGATTAATGAATTATTTTTTACCACATCAACTTGTCTTGCTTAAATTTCAAACTAAATGTTTATGTCTTAGCTCCTTTTGATTCCACAAGGTCCATTATGTGAAATTCAAAGAGCGAAGGCCATAGTTTCCCTAGGTTGAATTTGAATAGAGTGAATTGAGCTATGAGCCCAAGTATTTAGAAGCCTCTAAAGATGAGATCCTTAGGGACAAGCAGTAATAATTGGACTCTTCAAAGGTATTCACTCCTTTCAAAGGGTTTGGAATTTTGGTGATTGTTAAATATTTGTTTTAATGTTTTGGAACCAAGCAATGTGTTCAACTAACTCGCAAAATGAAAAATCCTAGGTTGAAGAGATGCTACTTACTGAGTCCCCACTCAGATTGCTCCAAACACTAAGACAAAGTGAACAAATAGATATTTGGTTGACATTGGCTCCCCCTTACACGACACACACTTCTCGGGTACACAAAATCTCAAACCCCAAAGATCCGAAGGATATTTTGTTGAACTAAAATGAATAGTGCAATGTGGGGCGGCTTCAAAATGACCGTTCCTGCACCAACAAGCATAAAGGTTTTTGGGTCTCTACAATTGGTTGGTTTGTAATTTAGATATTCAGGATAAAATCACTAATTCCATACATGAAACAATATTAGCTCAATTAAGAGGCCTCCCAGTCCCTTCCTAAGAAGATATTTTAACATATCACATGTATACTAGGGGTGACACTTGTCAGTATGGGACAACCACATTAGCTAGTTGGTGACATTAATCACCACCGTTTCATTTATATAGCAGGCCAAATATGAAAGCACCCATTTGGGTCTTTCCCTCTCACAAGTGGGAGGCAGACCCATCTAAAGGTAACACTTTAACATGAAAACAAATGTGCAAAAGAATAAAGATGTTTTTTGCCACCCAAGATCACCAAAAGGTTTGAGGGGAGAGGATACACACCTCAAATGCACAAAAGAATGAAAATAATACCTTGAGGGTTTCTCTTAACCCAAGATCACACAACACATAAGGGGAGAGGATACGTACTCAAAGCGTGTCAAAGACAAGATCACTCACTTTAAGCACTTGTTATTTTTAACCTTCAAAGCAATGGTGAATTCATTTTAAGCACCAAACTAAGTGTGAGTTTGCCTTGTTCAATTCTAATCCATCATAGAAATAATCTAGTAAGTTTGTATGTTTAATTTTAACCAAATTGAAAAGCTTAAGTCAATGATTAATTTTAAACCCAAAGTAATGCTAGTTAGTCCTAAAACAAAAGATGAAAAGAAAAAATGGAAATCCTAGGCTATTACAATGAGCATTGAAAAATGCTTTTAGATTTCCAAGTTGAGGTTTCTATTCAATCTACAAAGGTGACACTGGAAAACGAAGGTGAATATATATTTAAAACAAAGGAAATGCCAAAAGCAAAGGCATTGCTCTGGTGAAATAAAAAAGCAGTGATTTGCAATAGACATAGAGTGAAAAAATGATATGTAATAGATGTAAAAGTGGCACTGAAGCAGAAGCGACGGTCTAGTTGAAATCTGGAAATGATAGTTTGATTGAACAGTCAAAAGTGACGCTTTAGAAAAGGCGACATGACAGAGCGTTGCAATAATGACATGGTGTGACAAAGGTGATGTTACAAGTGAAAGCGACATTGTACTTGCAAGCAAAGGCAACACTAGAATCAAAGGTGGCGCTCTGGATGTGAGAAGTGGCATAGCCCCTTGCAGAGCTGTAAAAAATGTTATTTACAAGCCAAAATATCAAATTTTAAAATGGTTAGCCCTCCTAGCACCAAAATATGAATGCCAATCTAAAACTAGCTAACAAGATATAAACAAACAAGGTTAGCCAAGTTAGAAAGCACAAAAAAAACATTCCCTATGAGATTATTGATAAAAAAAGATGAAAAATGAAGTAAAAACATGAAAGAAAGAAAATGAGAGCATGCAATCAAACTAAATAAACCAAACTTTTATCCCATAGGGGGATTGGTGCTTCTTTGATGTGGAAATAAATCCCTTTCCCAATCCCTTTGATAAGCTCCAAATTGAAATTGATTCAAGTATATGAGATTGACTCCAAATGAAAATGAAAAAAGCTAAATGTGATGAAATGAGTGTGAATGAGTGATTGCTATGAGTGAAAATACCTATAGTGATATTGCATGAGATTATGGATCCATATTGTGTAGAAAAAGCCTCTACTTATAGGATTCAAGGTTTGAAGAGAGTGAAATTGGTGATTGTGGGACTAAATAGGGAGCCAATAAGATTGTGACACTTGTCACAAGGCTAATTGATGGAGGTGGAGCACATTTTGGAGAATGTATAGAGTTAAGACATGTAGGTGGTTGTGTAAGAGGGTGAAAGAGAATTGAATGAATATGGGTGAGATGTAAGAGAATGTTGTTGAGGGTGTAAGAGGGACAAGATGTCATGTAAGTGCAATTAAATGCCCTTGTAAGAGGTATTTATGAGTTTGTAAGAGGATTTAAAAATTATTTGGAGGGAAATTGAATGAAGGGGTGGTTGGGAGGAATATTCCTAGGAATATGCCATTATGAGGAAAATTAGCTATTTAGTTAATTAGAAGAAATTATTTTCATGTGCAACTTGGTTAGTTGACCATGGGTTGATTTAACTTTAGTGAAGTTAAAAGCTAAAGAAATGGGTAATGAGGATTAGAGAGTGATTAGAGTTAATTAATTCAAAATTAAATCAACTCAAGTGGGTTAGGGGATTTATGACATTTAATTAAATAGTTTGATTTATTTAATCAAATGAGAGGACTTTAGGGGATTTAATTAAATAGTTTAATTTATTTAATTACACAAGGTGAATATTAGTAAACAAAAAGTGAATTAATCTGATAAATTCAATTATTTGATTAATAGTAGAAGTTGATGAATTTAATTAAATAATAAAGATTATTTAATTAAATGGTTATTGTAGAAGTGATTTAGGAGGAAGTGATGTTAATTAATCAGAATTAGATGCATAATATCGATCATGAATTTTTGAGTGTACATTTTCCCCTCTTTGAAGCGAGCTACTTGCTGCTTTGGTTCAAAGAACACTAGTACAAAAACAACAATATATGACTAAAAAAACTACTAAAATCTTCTTATAAATGATTGAACTTTGTTCATGTGACCATTAATAGTTTATTTCCAATCATATATAATGTGACCAAATTGATGACAAACCATTTTAAGTAATTTATTGTTTGTTTTGATTGATCGATTTAGTAGTATATTTAGTCATTCATTTATGTAATCTGGTCACTTATTTAGTCATTTTTTTCCACTGATATATTTAGTCATTAATTTAGTCATTGATTGTTGTAATCTGGTCACTTATTTAGTCATTTTTTATTCACTGATATATTTAACTAGTCACTAATTTAGTTGTTGATTTAGTCATTGATTACTATAATCAGGTCACTTATTTAGCCATTTTTTATTCACTGATATATTTAGTCATTTATTGTTGTTAACTGGTCACTTATTTAGTCATTTTTATTCACTGTTCACTAATTTCTATCAATTGGTAGTATATTTAGTCAATTTAATAATTAATTGATGTCAATTAGTAGTATAGTTAGTCATTTTAATTGACTGATATTTGAGGATTTAAGCATAAAACATAAAAATACACATCAATCATCAATTGGACATAATAAAATAGCCATTGAGAAGGCAAAATTGGTGAAATTTATTAATAAAAGAAAGGTGTTCTAATTACAACTTAGAAAAAGAGTATTACAATTGTTATTTTTAGTCATAAGACTAAAAATCTAAGTTACAATATTGCACAAAAATGACTGCAAGAAAAAAATTTCTCTAAAAAACTTTTGTAATGATGGAAACATATGCTTGAAGCCCTTCAATGCGAGAACATGCCCCTTTCATCTCTTAAAACTTCTACAACATGGGCAATTTTCCTGGAGCAAGCTGTAACATGTAGAATCCAAGAAGGAGAGTGTTGATCGTGTCCCATATATGAAGCTCTCTCCTTCAACACAGTCAATAATAACCCAGCTAGAATATTTCCTCCTTTACATGCAATGTGCCATTTGATATGAGTAATAGGGTGCTGCCTTTTCTGCCATGAATGAAGCTATGCCTCAATACAACCAACAAAATTACTATTAGTCTCAATTTAGAAAGAATACAAGTGCATTGCATATTGCAAGTTTACAAAAGTCCAAACATAACAGAAAGATAAATCAATTAAAAAATTGTAGCCTTGTCAACAAATGCCTTAAATAGAGTGTTCAACATAGGCTTGAAATATGCACATTGAACCCTTGATTTCAAAACCTTGTTCAAAGTTTAAGAAAGGTGACATGCTCAAATTATAAAATGAAGTTGACATTATAGAATGAAGGCTATCAAGACTAACCAGACTTGAACAACATTATCAACAATTTTTTTGTGGAAACTAAGCCCAAGAATGCCATGAGACTTAATTGGACAACAAAATTGTCAACCCTGGTTCATGTGTTGTCTGAGTAAAGACCTGCACCATGGAAGAATCCATTTATACATAAATTCCAAATTAAGTTGATGAGAAAAGATATTTGATATCCAACTAGGAAGCCTTAACATCCAAAAAATTACTAACCTAATGTTTCACAACAAGTTTCCCAATGGTGACATCATCTTTACTTAAGAAACCCGATATTGATCCACTGCCATATTGAATCTCACATGATTTCCTTCACAATAAAAAATGATATATATTAATTTTTTAGCAACTTCCTTAATATCCCCATGTAAGCAAACTAAACTAAGTGAGGTTGAGGGTTTGAAGTAGAATACCATCTTCATGGCATGTGCTTGAATTTGATGACTTGTATCTTGAATGAAAATAGCAAGCTAATTGCATTGTAGAATCATTGTTACAAAAATAACCACAAAATGCTGTAATTAAAATAATCCTTCTAGATATTTCAGTTATTCCAAGAGAGCTAATTTCACTATCCAAACAACCATCAATCTATTTAATGTATATAATTTCCCAGAATTTAGAATTTGAATGTAATGAAACTAACCATAATTACCAAATATTTGACACCAGAATATAGTATAAAATGAATTGTATGACATAATTCCTCAAAGAGATGTCATCTTATGGAATGAAATGATATGATTGCAGAATGTGCACAAAATGGATTTTGCAAGGAAGCTCTCAAAATATTTGAATTAATGAAGCACTTTGGAACACATACACTATAAAATTTGCTTGTGTTCGAGATGCATATAGTCATGCAGGTTTAGAGGATGAGGGATGAACATACTTCACATGTTAGTAACCATTATTGCATTACATATATAGTTGATCATTAGGTGTGCATGATTGACCTTCGTGCCCGTGCTGGCTATCTTAAGGACACCCTAAACATTACTATTGAGATTCCAGTTAAACCTTTGGTTCCTATGGATCATATATGAATATAGGCTGAGTATTCCAGCAACACTACTTTTTTAGTTGGATCCTAAAAATGATGGAACTTATTTTCTTCTCTAAAAAATCTGTGCAAAAGTGGGCAGGTGTGGTGAGGTTCAAATAGTAAGGAGATTGATGAGAGATAGAGGAATTAAAAAGATACTTGCATGTAGTTGGATTGAAGGGCATAAAATGGTACATGATTTATTTGTGTAGGAGACAAATCACATCCACAAACATGGGAGATCTATGCAAAATTGGAGAAATTGGCTTGGCAGATGAAGGCAGCAGGGTATTTCCAGATTCAAGAATTTTACTCAATGCTATGGAATAGAAGAAAAAGTAATCATTTATTTACCACCATAGTGAAAAGTTATTAATTGCATTTGGTTTGTTAAACATGGCCCCTGGTACAATTATTAGAGTTGTTAAGAACCTTCAAGCATGTTATGATTTTCACACATCTAAATTCATCTCCAAGATTGTTGCAAGAGAAATTATTCTGAGAGATGTGAACCATTTCCATCATTTTAAACATGGAAAATTTTCTTGTGGAGAGTATTGGTGATGCTAAATGAAACAATATGAAAAATAGGCTTACACTATAATAATGTGCACTACATCAGATATCCATTAATAACAAAGGGACATCCATCAAAGCATAACAACAAGGATTTTTTTTTTATATGTTGTACTTACAATTGCCCTGCAAGACATACATGAAAATGTGGAAGCAATATACACAAGGCAAGCAAAATGTTTCAAAAAAATGCCTCAAAGAAATATGATATTTCATTTTATAGTTTAATCGTGATACCACACTATTTTGACATGATCCTTGCGGTGATATAGGATGTTACTGCTACATAACACCATTATTTCTTGGCCTTCACGGTAATGCGAGATGTTACCGCTACACCATACCGTTATTGCTCATCCTTCATGGTAATGAGAGATGTTATCGCTACACCGCATCGGGTCTTCTTGGCTCTTGTGGGGATGCGGGAGAAGTATTTTATTTACCGCCATACCACACATTTATTGCTCAACCTTCATGGTAATGCAGGATGTTACCACTACACCGCACCGTGTCTTCTTGGCTCTTGTAGTATGGTGTTATTATGAAACTTGTCACAACAGTCTTATGAAACTTGTCACAACCATCTACTACCTTGACATAATAATCTTATGAAACTTTCCAATATTTATGGGCACCTTTTAAATTACATTTAGATCTATAAGGAAACTATCCTATAGGGATGATAGTCCCAAGAAACATGGCGATGGTTACAACAATAAATAGTTAACTAGAAATCATGAATTTTCAATGTATAATGGAGAATATACAAAGAGTTAAGTCAGTGAACAAACATCCTTGGAGAATTGTCATCAAAATTATGACAATTTAAGAGTTCATAGTAGAAAATCATATACCCTTAAAGACCTAAGAGTCATAATAGACCTAGTGATAGATTTCAGAGTCATAAGAATAAATTCATAAGAGAATAGATGCAAGAGCATGAAAATAAACTGATATGGAAGGACAATTGGTAGAGTTGAAGAATCACACCTGTAGTGAGAAGGTAGGGTGAAAAAAGTAATTTAAAGTCAAGAGCATCATGGTAGTTTCTCAGGTAATTATATTTGGGTAAGGAGAGAACTTAGTGACAACATTACCATCAAAATAATAAGGACACTCAAAACCCTACCAAACCGTAGGGCCTTTTTCATCACCTTGTAGAGATCTCAAACATGCATGAAAATATTTCCTAGAGACTAAAATATCTCTATTTTTGATGATCACAAAAAGTAACAAAAAGTAACAAAAAGTAACAAAAAAAAAAAAAAAGTAACAAAAAGTAACAAAAATTTATATTTACAAGTGATGAAAAGTACATAGAAAGTATATTATGCTGAATTTATAAAAAAAAAACTTAACCATTAACTATCCAATACAATCTAAAAAAATACAAATATATAATGAAATATTATGATTAGCAAAATAATTATAATGGTTATCTTAAGGTAGACAAAAAAATATTGTGCAAGTGAAAAATAACACCCTTAGATTATTTTGAACAAATAAAATTTTCATTTACATCATTTTCAAGAAACAGTTTTTAGATTCGTCCAACTATACAAAAATCAAATCAAATCTGCAATGATCTCAAAGATCTAAAAGTTTAATAATCTGATATTTTTAGATCTATTCTTGGGTGTATCTTGCAAACTTCATCATAGAAGGATGGGTCATAATTTCATTTAGAATTGGAAGTAGAACTACCTTTGATGTTTCCATAGAATCCAAAATAGGCCTAACAAATGTTGGAAGAAATAACCCTATAAACATGCAAAAGGAAAAGCTAAATCATAAGTAATTTACTAATTTTCATTCAACTTCTCTATAATAATTTTAAGTACATGATTCTATTGTACTTTAAAGATTTATAATATGTAGTTTAGATATTCAAATAGCTTAAATAATTTTAAGTTATAAAATTGATATATAGGCTTTAGCAATCCAAAAAAAAATCCACTTCTAAAATTTTAAATATCTTTACTGTATCTATTTACCATTGTTAGAGAGTTGAAAATTGTGAATTGTCCTCTATCCTATAGGACTGAGAAAGGAAGAACACTGCCAAACAGTGATTGAATCATAGAAAAGAATCCAAAAAAAATGAAAGTTACTGTCAAATGGTGACAAAAATATGTCCTCTAAGTCATTTGTGCATGGTGATTGAGAACACAATGAGTAAGATGTAAAAGAGCATTGGATCATAATACTGCAAAATGGTCATGAGTTATGCAATGAAATTCACTATTCCTTTGATCACAAATGAGATCGAGATAATAACCAACATACTGATGTGCATAAAGAATGTTCATGGAGTGCAAACTTCCTTACAAAGAAATTACCACAACAAAGTTTTAGGTGAATTGCACCTACTATTTTATGCTGATATGGATATGTTCTAACTTGTAGTTAATTTTTATAGCATAACAGATAGGCTAAATATTTGTTCAAATACAATTGTTTCATATTCTAAATTGCTATACCTTATTCTAGGAGCAAATCAGAGGGGGACTCTATACATAAGACACCTTTGTTTCAAATTCAAAATTGTTGGATCTTTCACAATTGTTTGCTTCATTTATTTGATCTAAGATAATCTACTGTATAAAAGATTCTCTCAAAATTACAGTAAAATCCTTTATTCCGGGATGACTGTTTAGAATCTTCCCATCATAACAATGAACAAAAGCATCAGTCATTAACCTGAACTTTGCAAGAGTATCATCAAATTCTACTTTTCCAATGAATTTTATTCCCAATTTCATCCATGAAGAACTTCCTCATCTTGTAGATCCTATTATTAGCCATAACTTTACTAGGTATCGAGGATAGATTCGAGTTTTTACCCAAGCAACAATTGACAAAATTTGGCCTTACCAGATCAAAATATTGATGAAACTCTTGCAAAGTTCAGGTTAATGACTAATGCTTTTGTTCATTGTTATGATGTGAAAGATTCTAAACAGTCATCCCAGAATAAAGTATTTTACTATGATTTTGAGAGAATGTTCTATATAATAGGCTATCTTAGATCAAATAAATGAAGAAAACAATTGTGAAAGAGCCATTTTTTTTGAATTTGAAACAATGGTGTCTTATGCATAGAATCACCCTCTAATTTTCTCCTAGAATAAGGTATGCCAATTTAGAATATGAAACAATGGTATATGAACAACTATTTAGCCTATCTGTTATGCTACAATAATTAACTACAGGATATAAAATATTATATCAACATAGAATACTAAGTGAAATTCACCTCAAACTCTGTTTTACCTGAGTATGACAATACTGAGCTTCTAGTGTTTCTGGATGAAACCTATAGTGGAAAAGTGTAGTCTCCATATGAAGTAACCATGTTCAGATCTCTTCCTTGAAATGAGGGTTGAAAACATTAGAAGAAAAGCAATACCATAATTCTAAAGTAACAATTTGTATCAAGCCAAATGTCAGAAAGTATAATTAAAATGACAAATCCTTACATTTGGACATCAAATTGGGCCAAGTAGATTTATGATTTTATCTTTAGAATGTAGGAAATTTCTCTGTTGGAGCTTCACGACCTCAAATTGGATCTCAAATTGGACCAATAAAATTTATGATTTTATCTTTAGAATGTAGGAACTTCCTCTGTCAGAGCTTCATGACCTCAAATTGGATCTAAAATTGGGCCAACATATTTATGATTTTATCTTTAGAATGTATGGACTTTCTCTATCGGATATTAAAGATCTCAGGTTGGATGTCAAATTGGACCAGAAAATTTATGATTTTATCTTTAGAATAAAGGAACTTACTTTGTCGAATATTCAAAAATTCCTATGCTCATGTTTTGCTTCCCAAGGAAAACACCCAGAAGTGTTTCACACTGGCTCAAGGTACTCTCCAACTCATTTACGTCACTGATAGCAATCAAATTTTTCCCGAACCTTCCATACCTGAACATTGCATCACAATCTATTCTTCCTGCACATAAAAATGCCACATATTAACCCCTTCTAAATAAAACTCAAAATAATCATAAAACCATAATTAATAAATCATTCTAGCTTTAGAAAGAATCCGATGTAATTTACTATCAAAATGAAAGCTGTATAAATCACAAAAAATCCATGAAGCCATCCATCCAAAGAGAAAATAAACAATGTAAGGATTTGAGAAATATAAGTCCAAAGGGTTATGCTGTAACGGTAATGGAATCACCATAAGACCACAATCAAGGAATAAATTCTTGTGACTATAATTGTGTGATCCATAACTCTATTGGTCATGTGGCACAATTGTGCTATAAAAAATACAAGATACATTCATGTGTGACCCAAGTTTAATGTGGCTATGTTGTGATAGAAATTGAGGCACTCATATGAGCACAATTCATGTACAAATCACTGTCATCAAAATTAGGTGTCAATCATCATTGAGTGCATTCAGGTTGACTCAAGTTTATCAGGTTATGATGTAATGAAAGCATGATCCAAGAGCGATTACCTCTTGCTGCAATAAAGAGCCTATAACTCTAGTTGATATGAAGAGTAGTTGTGTTATATCAATTATGTAGTGCATTCAAGCACGAACCATGTTTAATGGGCTATTCTAGAGAGTGATCAATATTTTCTAAACCTTATGAATGTTACTTAAAAGTGTACAACTTAAACTACAAACCAATTTTGTTACATACTTGAATGCAATCTTGGGTTACCACAAACTATAGTAATGCGATATGCTAATAACCATTATGGAAAGTATTAAAGAAAGACCCATGCTATATAGGATACATTTACCTAATTAGGTTTACATACCTTAATGATCAAACACAAGCTTCCCACACAATCTAGGATACAATCCAAGATCATTCCACAACCCTGTCAAAACAACTAATTTTTTGACCCAAGATTTAAGGTTGTTTTTCAATACCAACAGAAGCATTGGTAAGATCATGATTAGGGTACAAAACCTAGGCCTCTATAGAAACATAAGCCATAACTCTAGCAGATTAGCGAGGTTGCAATACCAAAAATATTGAGACATTTCAGCCAATAACAAAATCTTGCAATCTAAAGATTATAGCCAATAACAAGCACACTATGTAGCTCAATTAAATTTGTAAATGTAATCTATGGTAAGAAGAATGACAATCACTTGAGGTGTGACATTCAAAAAGAGGCTGAGTAGTGACATAATAATAAGTCTCAAACCTTTCATAGTAAAGTGGAGAATTTAACAGTGAGTTTCCTTACCCCCTTGCTGACCTTAAGGGTTTTTCAAATACTATTGGTAGTGTTAGACAAGGCACATACAATCGGGGAATGATTGTCCAAATGAAGTAACAGTGGTAATCACAGGTTCAATGTTTCTTCTTAGCCATTGTATAATGGAGGTAGTGGATTGCATGTTTGACCAGTGTTTTGAGACTCATCAAAGATGGGAGAATAGTGAATAATACCTTGTGGACTATGAAGTAGTGACAATAAGGTTGAAGGATCTTAAGAACCACAACACCATGAAACAATGAGTCCCCTGTAGTAAGTAAGTAGGCCATCTATAGGGAATAGTTTGATTTTATAAAAGGATTCTCATGAAAGGAATCTTGAAGTGATAGTGAATGAGCTATTTGAGATTACAACTAAGAGTGCAATATCTAGTCTTAAAGGTAGTTAGCAAAGCAGTAAATGTGCAAAAAAATTAAATTGTATACAACAAAAAATTCACAATGTCATCTTGCATAATGCCTTGAGTTTGAAGACAAAAATCTCATTGTATCTTGATGAAAGTAGTGACCTTAATGGTCAATCACTGGCAACCATGATTTTAAAACATGCTATTGTGCTTGTAGCATAGGGAAAATTCATGGCTCAACAATATATGCATAAATCAAAGTAAACCTAAGCTAATCATCGAGAATAATGGAAAACTATAGAAACTATTGGTTGTTTTTAGTGTAACCAAGTTTATCTTCTAATCTACCTATGGAATTTCCAATCCCAATCAGGGGCAGCTCAAAGGAATTGGACCAACTGAAAAGGGTTTTAATAAATGTCCTACACTTTGGGCTTTGCAAAACCCAGGAGGGTGATCCCCTTAATGCGTTTATAATCTCTGCACCAAACTTATAAAAAAAATCAATAATAATAGATCATCTCACTTAATAGCTCAACATAATAGGATAAGATTAAAATGAATTGGCTATTCATCAATAATATCAACTACTTGGAGCATGAGATACTACAAAAATGTTACACAACTTAAGATAGTTATTAATTTGCAGTTTGTAGCAAGATCTAAGCAAAGACAAATGAATAAAGAACCTCACAAATGATTACAACTTAGACCAGTACCATATACCATTGGAGGAGTCAAATTCATAAGTATTTAAAGGTCCATGACAGATTCAGACACATAGCATATAAAATCTCAGATAATATTGCCTTACAATATTATCAATCTATATTCTAACCCAATACTACTTATCAAATCCTTATATGAACATATCCATCTATAAACTCACTGAAGCATTTTAATTAATTCCTTGAATTAAAGCTAAAAAAAGAATCATACACACCACAATAGTGAGATGAACAAAATAACCCTTGATCATTTTATTCAAGATAATGATATATTCATACAATGGAGAGACACGAGCTCAAAATGAGTAATTTTCATTCAGATGCTAGTACTGTCCTGAAACATCAAGCACTCATGAAACTAAAACCTAGAACAAAATAACAATAAACCTAAGAGTAGCATTTCCATTATAACATTAGGCTCTTTACAATCCGCTTTGCAACTTTAATTAGACTTGACCTAAATATATCTAACTTGCTAACTTGTATTTCTAGCCTTGAAATCCTTCTTATAGAGAATGAAGGAGAAAACAAGCATCGGGCCAAAAATACACATGTCATCGGTCATTTGGAACACCCTATGAAATTTCAAAAATTTGTTACAATAACTAAGTCCCTGGAGAATCTTCTTGTTTATCCCGTCCACTAGAGAATAGCTACTGCATTGGCCAAACATCAAAAACCTGCACCAAAACCACCATCGAGACATACCCAAAATCTGTTATAACCATAACCACTAAGCTGTTAACTAGCGGTAGTAACCTCTATCCTATTCTTCTTCAATTAAATATTTGTCCACCCATCTTTGATATTCTTCATCCGTTGGCCAATCAAAATTTACCACCTCATTCACCTTAGCATTGTAAGGTGTATACTTTACTGCTACTTGATTCGCCTCCTTTTCAAAAGACTCCAAAAATGTGCAAGTATTAATGATTTTATCCATACTACTCACCAACATGTCATAATTTGAGTCACCACAAATTAATTTGATTTGTGTATTGATGACTTCATCTACCCTATCTTGCCACTGTTGCAGTCATCTAACATTTCCTTGGGCATCTACTATATCTGGTAAAGATGTGTCACTCCAGTCATCAAAATTATTTACCAACTCCTTAATCCTCCTACTCAAATCATCAAGTAAGGCTTGGAAACCTTGTAGTGACTTTACAAAAAATTGAGTAGGCCTTAATGATTGAGGCCTATTAGCTGCATCAAATCTAGAGGCCTTATACATAACATCTAGGTCATTGGCCCTAGGGATCCATTTCTCAACTAAAGGAAAAACTAATTCTTGATCCCTAGTAATGTTTTTTATTGAATTCAAGAATAAAGAATATAAATAATAAACTAATGGCAATCTACCATCAACTCTCTCATTTAGATGCCTCAAAATTGTATCCACAACTTCATTCTGCTTGGCATCTGGCCCCTCCTCACTTGCTTTTAGAGCTACCTATAGCTCTGTAATATTATTTAGCATTTTCTTTTTGGTGGAATCTACAGAGTACTCAACCTCCTCTTCAACCGGCTCTAATGAAGGATTGGGAGCAGAAGTCTGGATGGGGGATCCCAGAGTTGAAACAATTGGAGAAGTTGGAGGTACTGACCTTGATGTAGAAGGTAAGGTCAAGGTACCATGAGCACTAGAAGACTCCCCCACTTGTTTGTACTTCAACTTGTCTACCTCTGTTTGTAGCTCCACATTCCTTTGCTGCATTCTACTATACTCTCCAATAATGGTGTTGTACTTCTCCATCAAAATTTTCTTCTCAACTTCCTCTCTTTCAGTTGTCTTTGGGCCAATTTGGCCACATTTATAGTCAAGTTTGTAGCTTTTGTAGTTGAGGTCACATAAGCTCTCTTGATGATTAACCCTCCCCTTAGGTTTGGGCTAATATCTGTAACATTTGGATTTTTGCCCTGGGGTGCCAATGCCCAAATAGCCAAGGTCTCATATTCTTCATTAAAGGAAGAATCTTTGAGTGCTGCCTTGACCTTCTCCTCGCTATTTTGCATGGGATTTTTGGACTTCAGAGTAGCATTGAATGCCACTAAATCTGCTATGTCCCACTCAAGAAAAATCAAAACACTAGCCTGGGTCACCAACTTCCTTCCCTCCTCAAGAGTGATGCTTTTGAATTCATTCATGAGTTCAGCCTTCACCTCATCATCATTCTCCTGATCAGACCTATCAGGCCTTGATTCTCTTCTCTCCTTGCATTTGGCTTGATATTCTTCTAACTTCATCCTCCACACCAGTGGCAAGAAAATAGGAATCTTCACAAATGCATCATCATCCAAGAATGCCTTGCATGCTTCCATTCTGGCATCTTGTACACATTGGCCTTTTACATCCATATCAGATAGTACTAATTGAGTTGATCTAGGAGGGGATGGAATACCGACCTACATATCTTGATCAATAATAATTATTTTATCCATCAGAGCTTCTTGTGTTTCCTCAACCCTTTGCCTCTTAGGGCTTCACTCCGATGGTAGAAATGCAGGATCAACTTGTGATGGAGAATCTAAATCAATTATTTTTATTCCTCCAGGTGTTTTGATCTTTGGCCCTAGGTGAGTTGAGGTCTGCATTATCTACTTTCCCTTCTTATTCTCTTCCTCCTAATTGCTACTGTCACTCCTCTTTCTCTTGTAAAGAGGCCAACTCACTGTGGGTTGATAAGTCGGCCTTGTTTCTTCATGCCTCACCTCTGGTCTTTGTACACCAAAATCCAAATCCAAATTAACCTTCTTGGTCATCAAAGTGCCCATGATCTCTCTGAAATTATCAATCAAAAAATCAATCTTCTTATGGAATGGAGTGAATTCCATCAATGGATCATACTTGGGATCCATTTTATGCACTGCAGTCAGAAAATTTTCATATGCAATCCACTTCTTTTTGTTCAATTCCTGTCTGTTCAAATAAAAATAATTCATGATTAAATCTTCAGGAAAATTAAACTCATGGGTAAACTTTCCACCCATAATCTGTTCCCTAAATAAGGCAAAGAAACCCTCTAGATCATGCTGCCACCTGGGACTATTCCTCAAATGAAAGTCATCAAAATATCTCTCAAAATGGACCCATCCCCCCTTGGAGAAAACAAAATCTGATACAATAGTGTAATCAGGGAAGAGAGTCCCTTTCCCCTTACCTGTCAGGTTGTCATCATGAATACAACCTATTTGCCACATGACCTCAGCAAAACCCATTCTGGATGGCACATTAAAAAGGAGGATATGTGGTGCTCCCTGAAAACCATACACTCTAAGAACAATACTGATTGGGTACAAAATGATGTCACCCTAGTTGTGACAAACCTTTAAATTAGGCTTTCTCCCCTTAGGTCTGAGAAAGTTGTGAAGATCCTCAAGAATCCTGGGCACATTAACAATTAATCGAGACTTGAGTCTGGAAGCAAAGAAATTGTCAAATTGCACATAACTAGCGCTTCCTCTGTTGTATGACAGGTCTGCAGTCTAGACTTGCATGGGTAACCTTTCTCCATTTATATCCTTCCTTAACTCCATATTCTCTGAGAAGAAGTTGGCATTCTTATACAAAAACATGTACATTAACAATGATTACCAGAAGAAAGGATTGCTAGTATCTCCTACTTGTAATTTCAACAATCCATCATGTATCTTTTCTTCCAGAAAAGATTTAAAGTCATATACTACAGAGAAATTGGGGTGTTGTATCTGGGCCCCCATGAACATGTATGCAACTGGCATAACAGTATTTGGGCTAAAACCCAAAATCTCGCAAAGTGAGTAGAAAGTGGCCAAAAAGTGAGTGGCAAAGAAGCTTAGCCTGAAAGGCTCCTAATCACTGGGACTGATGTAAACTATAGAACTGACTGCCTTAGCCAGATGAGGAGGAAGCAGATTCAACCTGAACAATGACTTTGATCTTGCATATTCTTGCTTCATCTCCTCAGGATGAATTTGAACCAGAAATGAACTGGGTTCACTCAAATCAAATACTTGTTGAATTTCCTCTTTGCTTATACTCAACATAACCCCTCCATCATTATCTCTAGGCATTAGAGAAAGGGTGAGGTAAATTACGTTGTCCATACGAGAGCCTAAACATTTATAAACCTATAATAGGAACCCTAGCATCTGCAATGTTATAATTTTTGTACACTAATCCTTCACCTGGGGTTCTTCCATTCATCAAAATTAAACCCCTCCTCTTATCATTTATTGACAATGGTAATTGGTCGAGGAAATCATCATACAAATTCCTCTGTAAATAATCCACATGGCCGAAACATTGCTTTGGTGGTGCCATCTCAAATAAACTAGGGCTTCGTTAAAACTTAAAACTTGAAAAAACTAGGGCTACTCAGACAAAGAAACTAGAATAAAACCTTGCAATTCCCCATAATTCAATCAAACCATTAACCCTATGACAGTAATCAACAAACCCTTTGACCAACACATTACAATTCTTCACAAAACCATAATCAGAGTAACTAAAGCAATACAAAGAACAACTCATGAGATTATGCTTTGTAGAAGACCAAACTCTCGCTTTGTGAAGGTTCTTGAATGCTTTGTGGTGGAATAAGACGAAGGAAAAATTGCTTTATGTTGCTTGAATTGAGCCAGTAAACATCTCATCCACCATTAAAGCTCACTTACATGCCGCACCAATGACTCCAATCACATTTGATGCGAATTTAAATTCTAACTATCGATCTTTTACCTTTGTCAGATCATCGAACAACCACCTTCAAAAAGGCTGATGTAATCTCCATCTTAGCATCGAGGGCCCACCATAGTATGTAGCGCCAAAGAGTACACATGGCACTTGCCCGTGATATCGTAATCACTAAACACCCTGCATCTTTGGATCATGCGATGGCGGGAAACCGTTGTTCACCACCATCAACAATCGTGTTCATTCACAATAGTCACCAGTATTGAACATAACTGTCGAGCAAATTTTTCATCAAGATTATAACACCAGCATCGATCTTGAGCACGTGCATCTCACAACTAGTTTAGTAACCCACTATATAACATATGAAAGCCCGCCATAAAAATTAAAGCACTTTGTTAATATTTTTCAGCTTCGGCAGCTGAGACATGTGGTGCTCACTTGTGATATCACAATCAGTTGAAACTCAACGGTGAGGCCATCATGGGATCACGGGGAACAATCAGGATGAACTATTTGATGATTGACGGTCACCAAAAAATGTTCCTTGCAAAATATAAAACAATTATTAAAGGGACAAGGGGACATCACCTAGGCCAACGACAAATGATGGATTAATTTTTTTCTTAAAAACAGGGCACGGGCCAACCTAAACTTAGGAGATAATAAATTTATGCAAAATATTTAACACTGTTTATTAAAATGGGCCTAGCCTAGACGAATCAATGGGACATAAGTCATTTTTAAAACCCCCTTCAAAAAGGTAATGACCGAATAGATCCTACCCAAGGTATTAGATATAACATTAGGATTTGTATGAAGGCAAAAATAAAACCCCCAACCTTAGGTTTCTTTCGAATAGTATGACACACTAGTACATAGGCAAGATAATAATGAAACTCAAACAACAAAATTTGAAGCTCCATCGGTGGCTCCAGTTGGGGACGTTCATTCCACTAGAATGAAGTGAGAATTCAGAATCTCAGGTAGAGAAAACCAGTTATAGAGACAACCAAAAAGGATTTTCTGGATAAGACAATCCAACAAGAAGAAAACCTACAACTAACATATATACAAAACTAAGCTACTATTCATGGAAAAAATACTTCAAGTGAAGTATAATTTCAAGAATTGTCCATGAACTGGCAATTCTAGAATGTCACCTGTCAAATCCTGAAGAAAGTATGAATCCTCTCCCCACTTACTACTTATCAAGAACGAATCTAACTAGATTGCATCAAATTTACCATGTTTTCCTTTGTCCTCCAATCTAGCATTCCACATCAAAACCATATCTCCATTTTGGAAACTCCTTACAGTTGTCCTTTTGTCATACAAATTTTTTACTTGCAACTGCAATTTGGCATTTTTAATTTGAGCTTCCCTCCTGGTCTCATCCAACTCTATGAGAGCTTCCACCCTCAACTGCATTTCATCTTCTATTTCATTATCATACATTTGGATAAACTTATACATCTCCATCAGATTATTCTGGGGAAACCTTGCATTTATCCCATAAACTAATTCAAATGGGGCACAACCGATTGCCTTCTTCACAGTCACCCTATCTGCCTAGACTACTAATTTCACTTTAGAATCCCATGCCTTCTTATTTTGATCTAGGATTCTCCTAATAATCTTCATCAAGATTTTATTGCTTGATTCTGCTTGTCCATTTCCTTATGGGTGGTAAGGTGATGAGTAAGAGACTTCAATGCCATGCTTCTCATAGGAACTCCATGTATTCTTCAGACCTGAAACACATTGCATTGTCTGACACAATCCTCTTTGGACATCCAAATCTAGTCACTATGTTACTCATTAATAAATCAATTACCACCTTACTAGTTTCTTTCTTTGTTGGAATTGCTTCCACCCACTTGGTAAAGTAATAAGTGGCCACCAGTATCCATGAATGGCATCCACTTGATCTACATGCTACCTCTCCTATAAAATGAATACCCCATTGCTGGAATGGAGATTGCACTGCAACTGGTTTTAGAGGTAAGTTAGCAAAGAATTTCAACTTACCAAAGAAACGTTGACAAGAATCACATTTCTTCACTAATTGGTGTGCATCCTTAAAATTAGTAGGCCACCAAAATCCAACCCTCATCATTTTGTGTGTAGTTGTTTTGGCCATATAATGCCCTCCACAAACTCCACTATGCATTTAATTTAAGAGCTCATGTGCTTGATCTTGGTCCACACACTTCAACATAACACCTTCTCCATTTCTCCACCAAAAATTTCCTGCTATGATAACATATTTGATAGAATGCAAATTCAATGTCCTCTTTTCATTTTCACTCAAATCATCAGGACATCTCATCTTTTGTAAATAATAGATCACACCTTTGTACCAATCTAAATGTTCCATGTTAGATATGTGTGATCTGTTCTCCTCTTCAAGCAAATTTATCTGATTTGCTTCCAGATTACTCTGGGCCATAAGCTTGGCCAATCCTTGTCCTCTCACTAGCTTAGTAATCTGGATTTCAATGTTGAATTCTTGGATCCTGTTGATCCATCTACATCTTCTTCCTGACACTTCCTGCTGTGTGAAAATGTCGTTCACAACAACACTAGGTACATAGTCAATTGCAGTAGCTCCCATCAAATATGTCCTGAAAGCTTTTACTGCTTTTACTAGTGCATATGCCTATTTTTCATTTATGTCATATTTGAGTTCTGCAGCCTGCAAGGATTTGCTGAAAAAGGCTATAGGTTGTTCAAAACCCTCAACATTCTTTTGCAACAACACAGCTGCAATTGTGTGGAATGAAGAAAATGAGAAAATCTATAAGGGCTTGGAAAAATCAGGGGTTCTTAACACATGAGCTTCCTTTATAGCTTGCTTCATGGCCTGAAAATCCTGTATTGACTCTTCTTCCCATTCAGCCTTGGCCCCTTTCTTAATCATCTTAGAAATAGGGCAAACTATCTCAACAAAATTTGTTCTGAATCTCCTTAGGAAATTAATCTGTCCAAAGAAAGATTGTATTCCCTTGAAATTTTGGGGTTGTGGGACCTTATGTATTGCAATTACACTTTTTGGATTAATTTTGACCCCATCCTTAGAAAAAATATGTACCAACAACTTTCCTTCCTTTACTCCAAAAGCACATTTCTTTGGATTTAAGGAAATACCATATTCCAATGCCTTACTAAATACTTTCCCTAGATGTTCACAATGGTCATCTTCTTTCTTGGAGTATGCTGTTAGATCATCCTGATAAATCACCATAAACAAGTTAATGAAATCTGAGAATGCCACATCCATGGCTCTCTAGAAAGTAGCCCTTGCATTTTTTAGACCAAAAGACATTTTCACATATACATAAGTTCCCCAAGGTGTAGTGAAAGCTGTCTTAAACTATTCAGACTCCTTAACCATGACTTGGTTATAGCCAGAAAACCCATCCATCATAGACATTAGCTCACAAGCTATCACTCTCTGCAACATGACTTCCATATTTGGTAATGGGTAGTTATCCTTTAATGAAGACACATTCAAATGTTTGAAATCCAGACATAACCTAATGTCTCCATTTTTCTTTCTCACAGGAACCAAATTTGATACCCAAGATGAATGTCTAATTGGATTGATGATCCTTGCATCTCTCAACTTCATTAGTTCTTCTTGCATTTTAGGAGCCAAGGTAGGATTAATAGGCCTTTGCTTTTGCCTAAATGGCTTAGCACCATCACTCAAAGGAATTTCATGTTGAAATAAATCCTCCCTATAAGCCTTGAGATCATCATAAGACCAAGCAAACACATGTCTGAATTTCCTTAACAAATCAATTAACATCCTTCTCACCTTTGGTGATAATTTGTTTCGAATATACACCTTTTTTGGCGATGCCTCTGTTCCAAGGTTTATTTCCTACAAGTCATTAGGATGGGAAGCAACACAATTAGCCTTTGTCCTATCCTGGTTGTCAAACACTCTTTCAAGAACAACTAAACCTTTAGGAATTGTATTAGTCTTTAACTGAATAACTTATTCCCAAACACAGTATCCTTACCATCAATTTTTTCAACAAAAGCTCCAAAGTCAATTTCTTGAATTTCATACTCATCCACACAATTTAAGAACTTCAATATATCATGATCACTATCAAAAAATTGCCAATTTTTGATATTATCAGGAATAGATGGTCTGGTTTGCACTTCAACCTTTGAAATTCCAACATAAGTCATGTCATCCGGTTTCAATGCAATATTTGATAGAAAATCTGCCACTTTATTGTGGCCTCTCTCCATCCAATTTATTCCAAAAGCATCAAAGTTTTCCAATTCATCCCAAACAACATTTATATACTATTTCAACCTTTTATTCTTTGACACATATCTAGACCTGACTTGGGAAATCACAAGCTTAGAATCTAAAATCACTTTGAGCTTCTTGATCCCATGTTTTTGAGCCAATCTCAGCCCCAATAACAAGGCTTCATATTCAACCACATTGTTGGTGCATTCAAATAACAAAGTGAAAGAGAACCTAAATGTCTTTCCACTCGAATACCTTAACAACACACCTGCACCAAATCCTTTCTTTGAACTCGTACCTTCAAAATACATAGTCCACAAGTCATTAGACTCTGACAAATGTTTCACTTATGTATCAATTAGTGCAACAAGTTTATCACAATTACTAGGGGATTCCTTAGCCCTGAATTCATTTATGCCACTGTCAGTAAAACATGTCAAATTCTCAATCATATGAGGCACTTTAGACTCTCTTTCAATCTTGACATCTTTCCCATCAATGTAGAAGGTAGCAATTGCTAAATCACATTGCATATTACCACCCATTGATGCACTCCACTTCCTTGACAAGAGCATCCCAAAATAAGGTGGGATGTCTGCAACTAAAACAATCATGGCCAAAACCTTCTCAGGGTATTGGGTTAATTTATAAGGCAATGCTTTAATAGTCCCAAAAACTGGCACTTCTCTTGAATCTAATGCATATCATTTACCTTGAGTAGTGTCTACTGTTAAGCCCATTGCTTCCATGATCTTGACTGGCATAACATTATTTGACACTCCTAAGTCTATCATAAAATTTCTCAGAGTTTTCCCATTTATATCAACACTCAAGAAAAAAAGGGTTATATTCTCAAGGCACATATTGATAGAATTCCCTAGATACACATGGGGAATTTGTGACACAATTCCCTCCATTTCCCTCTCTTTTATTTCTTCTTTGTCCTTTGCTTCTTTACAATTGCCCTGTTCAATATTATTACTACTAGTAGCATCTGTAATCAAGGCTATTGTTTTTTCCTTGTGTCATCTATTCTCATCATTTCCAGCAAAGGCACAATAACTTTAACCTGGGATAGTACTTGAAACATGTCTAAGGGTGTATATCTAGGTAGGTTAGGAATCATACCTTCATTATTTTCTTTCTTCTCTAACTGCTGATTTCCTTCAAATTTCTTTTGCTTCTCTTCTAGAGGAGATTCAACAGATTTGGTAATCACTTTGGTCTTTACCAATAAAGGAGTAACATCTTCACAGGCCTTTGGGATTTCAGTCTTTTTTTCCCAAATCTTGTCATTCTTGACGTCCTTGATTTTGACAGCATCATTTTTTCTATCCACTTTAACACCCTTGTTTTTATCTTTATGTTCTTTAATAAAAAAGCCAATATGTTTACCCTGTTTGCCACCCATAGTTCTATTTCTTAGCTAGAGTGTACTCATCTAAGTAGCCATCTCCTTAGTCAACCAGGCAATCTCATCTTCTGATGGTCATCTTAGAGACACTAAATATTCAGCTTGCTCCACATTGCAAGCATGGTGGTCAAAATCACCTTCCTCATTAGAAAAGACCTCTTGATGATACATTTCACTTCTCTATTGTTGATTATCCACATCAGCTTCTTGTAACTCATCATCAGAAGAACATTCAGCCTCATCAATATATGACTGGGCCATACAAACATTTACATCACTCTGCTCAAAATCAGGAGTCTACTCATGAGTATCCTCTTCTTTTCTTTCAACAACAAGCAGTTGGGAAATGCCACAATAATTCTGATTATGTGGATGTTCACACACCTCACACCATGGTCTGTCTTGTACCAGATTTATAGAATGCTTCTGCAAAGGATCTGGTGTGTGCTGATCAGTTTTAGGCTTTTGGGCCGGTAGTATTGGTTTTCCATCCTTCCAATTTGTATTGTAAGGATAATTTTGCAGTCTAGGAGGTCTGTCATTTTTATTATACTATTGCTTATCATTTCCAAGACCCTTCTCTTGCTTAGCAACAATATATTTTATGTCCTTCAAAGTGCTGAAGACCTTTTCCCACTTCTCATCATCCTTAGGGCTTGCAGTAGAGACCTTCTCAGTTTTATCCCTAGGATTTCTCAAAAGAGTAGGTTCCTCCCTCCTACCATATTTTCTAGAAGCTTTCCTATTACTTTCAATATTAATGGCCACTCTGAAATCATCCCTCATGGTCTGAGGGTCCTTATCTCTAAGGAGATATGCCATTTTGGCATCAAAAGCATTGAAATAGGTGGTTAAACAAACATTTTCATCAAGTGTCATGACCTGAAACAACTTATACATTGCCTTTTGAAATCTAAGGTTAAATTCTATCACAGGATCATTCACTGACTTCTTGATGTTGTTGAATTCATTTAGCATGAAACTAGCATTAGTCTTATCACCATATTGTTCTTTGAAGCATTTTTCAAACTCTTCCCATGAACCAATACTAGCATTCGACAGACCTCTGTACCAATCCTTGGAATCTTCTGTCAAAGATTGTACAAATAATTTCATTACTACATCTTCATGCTCTACCTCATAGTCATTTAACATATCCATGAAGGCTTTCAAATGTTCCTCTGCTGAAAAGGTATTGTTTCCAACAAACTTATTCATCTTTTCTCTTAGCTCATCAAGGATGGGATTTGGGTAACTCAGAATACCATCAACGAATAATTGCCTATACCTTTCCAATTGTATAGGTCTCCTTTGAGATAGTCCATCAGTCCTCTGAGAGTCATCACCAGACCGTGTATTCTGAGTCTTAGGACCATCTCGATGTAGATTTACAAATTTGGTTGCATGAACCTTTGGGCCAAAGTTATTTGGGGTATTTTCTAGACTGGTTTTAGGATCATTTTTCAAAACATCTTGGTGACCTAATGAAGTTGTAGCTTGTGTAACCTCATCCCCACTCGACATTTTTAGGAAACTTATTTTCCTTCTCTTTTCTGCATTTGCAGCCTCAATTTCAGTCCTCTCTAGCTCTTCTACTAGAGCTTCCCCTTCCCTCCTAACCTTTTCCAAGGTAGTCTCAACTTGTGATGAAACATGTGGAAGGGGATATTGTTTAGGATGGTGAGAAGCCACCCTCTCATTTATCTTAATCCCTCCATCCTTCTGTTTTCCCTTGTCCAAAATAGGTTTAGGATCTGGATTACTTGGTCGGGGCTTAATAGGGTTCAAGGGTTTTGGGTCTACAGACTTTGGTTGGACATCAGTCTAACCTAAAAGACTCACTTTAGACACTGGCTTCACCCACTTATCAACAATTTCTCGTACAAAAAGACCTTCCTCTTCTGGATCAGGTCTATTTTGGTTCAGGAGTTTCATTGTTGCCAATTTTCTAATTAATCTATCCCTCTCAATTATAGCATGCATCAGTTCTGTTTCCTTCTCCTTGTCCTTTTTCATCCTAAGCTCAGATTGCTTTTGGATCTCTCATCTTAAAGATTCAATATCTCCAAAAGCATCATCAGGGTCAGGCAAGGTCATATCATAATTTGATGTACCACTTAGGTTTATTAGGTTTAATTCTTCGAGTACATGCCTAGATAATAAAGGAGTTCCATCATCTTCAATAGGAGGAGGAGGCACATCACTGGTGCATTCTCTGTGATGGCTTTGACTTCTACTCCTACTTCTTCTTTTTTTAGCAAATTGGACACTAATAGGCCCTTTATTATGACATGCTACATCCTCTTGAATAGGTGTATTAAATAATGCATCAAAAAATCCACAGCTATTAGACTCTAAATGTCTAGACACTTGTTGAAAAGTCTCAGGGATAGGATGTAAAGGCTTACTTGTACCTTGGTGTACAATATTTTGTGATGTGGGAGCAACATTGCTGGTTTCTGTTTTCTTCTTTATCCAATCCTTCTTCATCTTAGGAAGTTCACCTTCCAGTTTCTGTTCCAGGTGATTCTTCACAAACGACCCGGTGTTCTTCATTCTCCGTGCTTGTCGAAAGATCTTTTAATTGGTATTAAATATTCAAATAAAATTCACACTGGTGTAGAGACTTTAGAGTCACCACCCAATTATCTTGGGAATACCAACTGTTCAGAAACACTTGGTGGAATTTTTAAAAGACCTTTAAAACTTCTTGTATTGAAAATGTACAAAGAATGCTTCATGGGATAACAAATTTTTTTTGAATGACCGAATAAATGGATAAACAAAACACAAAAACCATGGTATCGACCTTCAAATCATAGAAATACTATGATAACACTATGCAAAATGGACAATCGACCAATGACAAGAAATATTCAAATTAACATCCTCAGTAGAGTCGCCATTTTGTTGGTTGTTTTTACTGTAACCAAGTTTATCTTCTAATCTACCTACGGAATTGCCAATCCCAATGAGGGGTAGCTTGAAGGACTTGGACCAATTAACGAGGGTTTTAATAAAACTCCTACACTTTGGGCTATGCAAAACCCGAGAGGGTGATCCCCTTAATGTGTTTATAGTCTCTACACCAAACTTATAAACAACATCAATAATAATAGATCCTCTCACTTAATATATCAACATAATAGGATAAGATTGAAATGAATTGGCTATTCATCAATAATATCGACTACTTGGAGCATGAGATACTACAAAAATCGTACATAACTTAAGATAGTTATTAATTTGCAGTTTGTAGCAAGCTCTAAGCAAAGAAAAACCAATAAAGAACCTCACAAACAATTACAACTTAGACCAGTGCCATATACCATTGGAGGAGTAAAATTCATAAGAATTTAAAGGTCCATGACAGATTCAGATACATAGCATATAAAATCTCAGATAATATTGCCTTACAATATTATCAATCTGTATTCTAACCCAATACTACTTATCAAATCCTTATATGAACATATCCATCTATAACCTCACTTAAGCATTTTAATTAATTCCTTGAATTAAAGCTAATATGAGAATCATACACACCGCAATAGTGAGACGAAAAAAATAACCCTTGATCATTTTATTCAAGATAATGATATATTCATACAATGGAGATACATGATCTCAAAATGAGTAATTTTCATTCAGATGCTAGTACTATCCTGAAACATCAAGCACACATGAAACTAAAACCTAGAATAGAATAAAAAAAAACCTATGAGTAGCATTTCCACTATAACATTAGGCTCTTTACAATCTGCTCTGCAACTTTACTTAGACTCAACCTAAAGATATCTAACTTGCTAACTCGTATTTCTGGCCTTGAAACCATTCTTATAGAGAATGAAGGAGAAAACAAGCATCAGACCAGAAATACACGTCACCAGTCATTTGGACCGCCCTATGACATTTAAAAAAATTGTTACAACAACCAAGTCCCTGGAGAATCTTCTTGTTTATCCCGTCCACTGGAGAATAGCTGCTGCACTGGCCAAACTTCAAAAACCTACGCCAAAACCGCCATCGAGACATACCCAAAATATGTTATAACCATAATCGCTGAGCTATTAAGTGCCGGTAGTAGACTCTGTCCTATTCTTCTTCAGTTAAATATTTGTCCACCCATATTTGATATTCTTCATCCATTGTCCAATCAAAATTTACCACCTCATTCACCTTAGCATTGTAAGGTGTATACTTTACTGCTACCTAATTCACCTCCTTTTCAAAAGACTCCAAAAATGTGCTAGTATTAATGATTTTATCCATACTACTCACCAACATGTCATAATCCGAGTCATCACAAATTAATTTGATTTGTGCATTGATGAATTCATCTACCCTATCCTACCACTGCTGTAGTGATCTAACATTTCCTTGGGAATCTACTATATCTGGTAAAGATGTGTCACTCCAGTCATCAAAATTATTTACCAACTCCTTAATCCTCCTACTCAAATCATCAGGTAAGGCTGGAAACCTTGTAGTGACTTTACAAAAAAATGAGTAGGCCTTACTAATTGAGGCCTGTAAGCTGCATCAAATCTAGAGGCCTTATACATAACATCCAGGTCATTGGCCCTAGGGATCCATTTCTCAACTAAAGGAAAAACTAATTCTTGATCCCTAGTAATGTTTTTTATTGAATTCAAGAATAAACAATATAAAGAATAAAATGATGGAAATCTACCATCATCTCTCTCATTCAGATGCCTCAAAAATGTATCCACAACTTCATTCTGCTTGGCAACTAGCCCCTCCTCACTTGCTTTTAGAGCTGCCTGTAGCTCTGTAATATTATTTAGCATTTTCTTTTTGGTGGGATCTATAGAGTACTCAACCTCCTCTTCAACGGGCTTTAATGAAGGGTTGGGAGCAGGAGTCTGGATGGGGGATCCCAGAGTTGAAACAATTGGAGAAGTTGGAGGTACTGACCTTGATGTAGAAGGTAAGGTCAAGATACTAGGAGCACTAGAAGACTCCCCCAGTTGTTAGTACTTCAACCTGTCTTCCTCAGTTTGCAGCTCCACATTCCTTTGCTGCATTCTACTATACTCTCCAATAATGGTGTTGTACTTTTCCATGAAAATTTTCTTCTCAACTTCCTCTCTTTCAATTGTCTTTTGGGCCAATTTGGCCACATTTACAGTCAAGTTTGGAGCTTCTATAGTTGAGGTATCATAAGCTCTCTTGATGAATAACCCTCCCCTTAGGTTTGTGCTAATATCTGTAAAATTTGGCTTTCTTCCCTGGGGTGGCAATGCCTATATAGCCAAGGTCTCTATTCTTCATTAAATGGAGAATCTTGGAGTGCTGCCTTGACCTCCTCCTTGGTGTTCTGCATGGGATTTTTGGAATTCAGAATAGAATTGAATGCCACTGCATCTGCTATGTCCCACTCAGATAAAATAAGAACACCAGCCTAGGTCACCAACTTCCTTCCCTCCTTAGGAGTGATGCTTTTGAATTCATTCATGAGTTCAACCTTCACCTCATCATCATTCTCCTGATCATACCTATCAGGCCTTGATTCTCTTATCTCCTTGCATTTGGATTGATATTCTTCTAACTTCATCCTCCACACCAGCTGCAAGAAAACTGGAGTCTTCACAAATGCATCATCATCCAAGAATGCCTTGCATGCTTTCATTCTGGCATCTTGTACACATTGGCCTTTCACATCCATATCAGATAGTACTAATTGAGTTGATTTGGGAGGGGATGGAATACCAACCTGCATATCTTGATTAGTAAAAATTATTTGATCCATCAAAGCTTCTTGTGTTTCCTCAACTATTTTCCTCCTAGGGCTTGGATCTGATGGTAGAAATGCAGGATCAAATTGTGGTGGAGAATCTAAATTAATTATTTTTATTCCTCCAAGTGCTCTGATCTTCGGCCTTGGGTGAGATGAGGTCTTCATTATCTACTTTCCCTTCTTATCCTCTTCCTCCTCATTGCTACTGTCACTCCTCTTTCTCTTGTGAAGAGGCCAGCTCACCGTGGGTTGATAAGTTGGCCTTGTTTCTTCAGGCCTCACCTCTAGTCTCTATACACCAAAATCCAAATCCGAATTAACCTTCTTGGTCATCAGAGTGCCCATGATATCTCTGAAATTATCCATCAAGAAATCAATCTTCTTATGGAATGGAGTGAATTCCATCAATTGATCATACTTGGGATCCATTTTATGCACTGCAGTCAGCAATTTTTCATATGCAATCTACTTCTCTTTGTTCAATTCCTGTCTCTTGAAATCAAAATATTCCTAATTAAATCTTTAGGAAAATTAAACTCATGGCTAAACTTGCCACCCTTAATCCATTGCCTAAATAAGGAAAAGAAACCCTCTAGATCATGCTTCTGCCTGGGACCATTTCTCAAATGATAGTCATCAAAATATCTCTTGAAATGGACCCATCCCCCTTGGAGAAACAAAATATGATACAACAGTGTAATCAAGGAAGAGAGTCCCTTTCCCCTTACCTGTCAGGTTGTCCTCATGGATACAACCTATTTGCCACATGACCTCAAAAAACCCCATTCTAGATGGCACATTAAAAGGGAGGATATGTGGGGCTCCCTGGAAACCATACACTCTAAGAACAGTACTGACTGGGTACAAAATGATGTCACCCCAGTTGTGACAAACCTTTAAATTAGGCTTTCTCCCCTTAGGTATGAGAAAGTCATGAAGATCCCCAGGAATCCTGGGCATATTAACAATTAACTGAGCCTTGAGTTTGGAAGCAAAGCAATCATCAAATTGCACATAACTGGTGCTTCCTCTATTGTATGGTAGGTCTGCAGTTTAGACCTACACGGGTAACCTTTCTCCATTTATGTCCTACCTTAACTACATCTTCTCTGAGAAGAAGTCAACATTCTTATCCAAAAACATATACATTAATGATGAGTACGAGAATAAAGGATTGCTAATATCGCCTACTTGCAATTTCAGCAATCCATCATGTATCTTTTCTGCCATAAAATATTTAAAGTCATATACCACAGAGAAATTGGGGTGTTGTATCTGGGCCCCCATGAACATGTATGCAATTGGCATAACAGTATTTGGGCTAAAACCCAGAATCTGGAAAAGTGAGTAGAAAGTGGCCAAAAAGTGATTGGAAAAGAAGCTTAGCCTGAAAGGATCCTTGTCACTGGGAGTGATGTAAATTGTAGAACTTCCTGCCTTAGCTAGATGAGGAGGAAGCGACTTGAACTTGAACAACAACTTTGATCTTACATATTCTTGTTTCATCTCCTCGATATCAATTTGAACCAGAAATGAACTGGGTTCACTCAAATCAAATACTTGTTGAATTTCCTCTTTGCTTATACTCAACATAACCCCTCCATCATTATCCCTAATCACTCTAGTGATAGGGTCATATCATGTTGCCACAGCCCTGAGCAGGTCCACATCGGGGAACACGTTTGGTTCAACCAGTTTCCCCATACCATATCTCCAGGCATTAGAGAAAGGGTGAGGTAAATTGTGCTATCCATACCAGAGCCTGAACATTTCTAAACCTATCATAGGAACCCAAGAATCTACAATGTTATAATTTTTGCACACTAATCCTTCACCTAGGGTTCTTCCATTCATCAGAACTAAACCCCTTCTCTTATCATTTGTTGACAATGGTAATTGGTCGAGGAAATTGTCATACATATTCCTCTATAAATAATCCACATGGCCGAAATGTTGCTTTGGTGGTGCCATCTCAAATAAACTAGGGCTTCTTTAAAACTTAAAACTTGAACAGACTAGGGCTACTTAGACAACGGAACTAGAATAAAACCTTGTGATTCCCCACAATTCAATTAAACCAGTAACCCTATGACAATAATCAAAAAACCCTTTGACCAACACACTACAATTCTTCACAAAACCATAGTCATAGTAACTAAAGCAATACAGAGAACAGCTCATAGGATTATGCTTTGCAGAAGACCAAACTCTGCCTGTGATTTCTCAAAAAATCGTCGCTGGATCTGTAACTGCTTTGCGAAGGTTATTGAATGCTTTGTGGTGAAATAAGATGAAGGAAAAATTGCTTTATGTCGCTCGAATTGAGCCAGTAAACATCTCCTCCACCATTAAATCTCACTTACATGCCGCGCCAATGACTCCAATCACATTTGATGCGAATATAAATTCTAACTGTCGATCTTTTACCTTCCTTAGATCATCGAACGACCACCTTCAAAAAGGCTGATGTAATCTCCATCTCAACATCGATGGCCAACCATAGTATGCAATGCCAAATGAGTACACATGGTGCTTGCCCGTGATATTATAATCACTAAACACCCTGCATCTTTGGATCATGTGATGGAGGGCAACCATTGATCACCACAATCAATAATCATGTTCATTCACAACAGTCACCAGTACTGAACATAACCGTTGAGCAACTTTTTCAACAAGATTATAACACCACCATTGATCTTGAGCACGTGCATCTCGTAGCTATTTTAGTAACCCACTATATAACATATTAAAGCCCGACATAAAAATTAAAGCACTTTATTAATATTTTTTGGCGTTGGCAGTTGAGACACGTGGTGCTCACCCATGATATCACAATCAGTTGAAACTTAGTGGTGAGGCTATCATGGGATCGCGGGGAACGGTCAGGATCAACTGTTTGATGATCGACGGTCACCAAAAAATGTTCCTTGAGAAATATAAAACAATTATTAAAGGGACAAGGGGACATCGCCTAGGCCAACGACAAACGATGGCTTAATGTTGTTCTTAAAAATAGGGCACAGGCTAACCTAAACTTAGGAGATAATAAAGTTATGCAAAATATTTAACATTGTTTATTAAAAGGGGTGCAACCTAGATGAATCAATGGGACATAAGTCATTTTTAAAACCCCCTTCAAAAAGGTAACAACCAAATAGATCCTACGCAAGGTATTAGATAGAACATTAGGATTTTTATGAAGGCAAAAATAAAACCCCTAACCTTAGGTTTCTTTCGAATAGTATGACAGACTAGTACAAAGGCAATATAATAATGGAACTCAAAGAACAAAATTTGAAGCTCCATTCGAAACAATGCATAAATGAATGATTTTACCAAACATCCATATAATTCCATGAATCACCTCCATTACTCTTCTCCATTTTGCTGCATAGAATGATACTTACCCTTAGATTTTAATTAAGCATGCACATGTGGCCTCATGCTAATGATAATAAAAAAACATTGAAGATTCTAAAGTTGCTTCCAAAACATAAGTTTTCAGGAGGAGTAATAATGATAGAGGTAAAGCCAATTTATAGAAAATATGGTTTTCGAATGATAGGCTCAGATTAAAAGATAAATCGACAATTAAGATTAAAAGATGTGACATGCAATAGGATTAGGGTTAAATTAGTGTAAGTGATAAAATATAAATGGTGGGGATTAAATAAAATAATAATTTAATCACTGGTGGAAACTAGTTGAGACACAAAAGAATAAAGATTGCATGTAGAAGATGAGATTGATGAACTGATCAAGACAAAAAGATTGTTCGTTAGAGACAATATGATATTATCTCACAAGAAAATGAATGATCAAATTAGATGTAGACATAAGTGATAAATGACTAATTAGATAACAAAGAGATTATCTAATTATAGAAGAATATGCCATGGATAAATCCTTTTATGAATTAAATAATGATTTAATTCAACATTCAATATTTTGGGATTAAATTAAATAAATAAAGATTTATTTAATTAAAGGGAGAAAAGGCGAAGGAATAATTAAATAATTAAAGGGATTATTTAATTATAGTTGAAAGTGTGATAGGAATTAATTAAATAATTTAAAATGATTATTAATAGAAGATAGATTTAATTAGCGATGTAATTAGATAAATACTATTTATTTAATTAATCAAGAAAAAATAAAGGTAAGAATGAATTAATTCCTATCACACTTTCATAAAATAATTAAATAATCAACATTATTTAATTATGAGAGATGAAGATGAAAGAATAACGAAGAAGTTAAGGGTCATAGGCCTAGGATAATTTTTAGTGTCTACAATTTACCCCTCTTTGATACAATGTTGTTTATCGCATTGTGTCAAAGAAAATTAGTCAAAAATATGCCCCAGTGAAAGGGAGAATGATGAGGAGGTAGTCGTATTCCCCCTCGAGAGGATAGGTGGTTTTGAAGAATATGAGTGTGCTCTCGACATGGATGAGAGAACTAGAAGATGAATGACAAAAGGATAAATGAACATGGATAAGGGTGGTGAAGATGCAGAAAAGAAAAAATGTTAGAGCGATATGATGAATAGTAGCATAGAAGACATGGATGTTAAAATAATATTAGAATCTTCAATACTTTTCCAAATACATAATATGTCTTGCATTAATCATCATGGGGCGTTAAATGATACAAATGGAGAAAAAACACCTTGATATGAGATAAACCAAGGTGTGAAAGGTCACCCACTTGCTAAAAACAGACATTCACAGACAAGGAGTGTCCTAACTCATACTAAGGGAAAAATTACCCCAGTATTTTTAGCAAGACAATCCACAAACATCAATTAAATAAAAGATGATTCATGAGACATCATCGCTCCTCTAAATCCTTCATGGGACATCCTTGAGGAAGCTAGTAATCTAACTTGGAGAAAAATCCAAAAGACAATAAACAAACATCAGTCAAAGAAAAAGAGTCTTGAGACATCCTTTCTCATCTAAATCCTTCTTGGGACATCCTCGAGAAAGCTAGTAACTAGACTCAAAGGCAAAGCCAAATGAAAAGATAAGAAAAAACAAGCCATAATTTCAACAAGAGGTAAGAATATTTGCCAAAATTTGATCTGTTTGTTGTTTAATTGTCTAAAAGATTGATAAGATGCTTGTTTGATAAAGCCTGATTTTGAGAATGACACATATTGTATAAGACATTGAGTCTAGTTTTGATCATGTGACCACCTGTATAAGGTAATGATAAAGCCCGATTTTAGAAAGGAACTTATCGTATAAGATGTTGAGTCTGGTTTCGATCATGTGACCACTTGTATAAGGCAATGATAATGCTTGACTAAATGATAATGTCTATTTTCAAGGACACATCTTGTATAAGACATAGGCTGATTGTTTTGGTTATTTGAGTGTTTCAATAATTTGTTTGGTTTGACTTAATGACCTTGTTGACTTATTTTGACTGACATGACGAACCTTAAAGGAATGACCTAGTGCAGCCTCGGGGGCTCATCAATTGATGGCCTTGCCTACGTTATACACCCAAAGACATCTTAGTTCGACATGACCAATGGCTTTGTCTTATTGACCATAGGATTGCGTCATGATCTTAATTTGACAAACCTAAAAAGACCGACCTAATGCCTTAGGGGCACATCAGATGGCCTTGCCTACGTCCAGTTGTAGAGGCAACATAGTTTGACATGACGATTGACTGACACAATCGACTCTGACTCTATTTTTGGGATTTTTGAAAGATATCTGAATATTTTTGGGTTTTGACATGTTTTTTATTTTTTTTCTTTTTGAGATTTTATGTTTTTTTGGATTTTGGATTTTGGATATTTGATTTTTTTGTCTTTTTGAAATATTTTGATTTTTTTTTGTCTTTTGTCATTTTATGATTTTTTGGATTTTTTCAATGGTTTTACATCCTTAGAACAACCACTCCAAATGACGTAAGGCAAGTGCCTGCCCCCAGTCAGGTATAAGACCAATTTATTATGAATAAGATGGAATGGGGATGCAAAGTGTGCTCAATATAAATAATTCCAAGTTATGGAAAGGACAACCATTTACTATGGGTGTAATGATAGGGAAATCAGATTGGAATGATGGTAGACAAAGGAGCATAGTCAACTACACATCATACATGTTTTCTAGGTTTTCACCATGGTACTCATCCAAAGTGCCACTGAAGTGGTTTTCACTATTGGATGACTTATTTCTCTTTACTATTTTCTTGATTTTTCAATTTTTTTTTTGATGTTACCAAGACGCTGTTTCCTAAGGTTTCACCTAAGTACTGATTATTTTGATTTTTGGTTTTTTCATTTTTTTTTGTATTTTTCCATGATTAAGACAAGGTACTCAAAAGCTATTTATAAAATATCTTTAGATGAAGACTGTTGATTGGGTTTGACAATGGTTCTCCTTTAGGTGTAGAAAGCTACTATGCTCCTGATCTAAAAACCTCTATAACAATATAAGGCCCTAACCAGTTTGGTTCAAAATTTCTTGGTTTTTCTCTTTCTGCTTGATTATTTAGATTTTCCATTAAGACCAGGTCACCAATGTCAAAATTTCAACTCAAGAATTTCTTGTTATAGCTATGACGAAGACAGTTTTGATATGCTTAGAGGTGATCTAGTTCCTTTTGTATTCGTTCATCTAGCAACTCTAGCTCATGCAGTCTTGATACACGATACTCTTCATCGTCGATATGCCCTTTCAAAGGTACCCTTAGAGAAGGAATTTTGACCTCTATAGGCAAGATGGCTTTAGAACCAAATAGCAAGGAATATGGAGTGGTACCGGTGGGATTGCGGATGCTTGCGCGGTAAGCCCATAGGGCAGGGTTAAGCTGTAAATGCCAGTAATGACCAAGATCATTGATGGTATTTTTAAGGATTCTAAGGATTTTTTGTTTGATTCCTCAACTTGGCCATTACCCTATGGGTAATATGGAGTGAAAAAGTGGTGTTGGATATGGGATTGCTCGCAAAGATGGAAAAATTCTTGGTTTTTAAATGGGCAGACATTATCCGTGATTATGGATTGAGGAACACCATACTGAAAAATTATGTAGTTAAGGATGAACTTAGAAATTTGTATGTCGATAATGTAGGTCATAGGAATGGATTCAATCCACTTGGTTAAGTATTCAGTCACAGTAATGATGAATTTATGACCGTTGGAGGATGTAGGATGTGTCTTACCGATGAGATCGAGTCCCCATTGGGCAAAGGGCCATAGTGAAGTTATTGGATGGAGCTCTTGTGCTGGTGCATGTATCAAGTCTCCATGAATCTGACACTATTGACATTTCTTGACAAAGACATACGAGTCCTTTTCCATCATAGGCCAATAATAGCCTAGTCTCATAATATTTTTAGCTAAGGTGGGACCGCTAGAGTGGGATCGACATATGCCCTCATGTACCCTGCATAAGGTTGATTGTGCTTCTTCAGTATCAAAACATGTCAACAAGGTGTTGTCTAGGGCACGCCTATAAAGGGTATCTCCGATGATGGTATACTTGGAAGACTTATGGATAAATTTCCTACGTTGGTTGTTCGAGAGGTCTAGGGGTAGGATTTGGGCATGGAGGTAGTCATATATGTAATTGTACCATGGGGAATTGAGACCAACAAGTTCACACACCATCTCAGAATTTGGGACATCAAAGGCAGGGACCAAAATTTGTTCTACCAAAAACTCAAATTTAGGCATGTTGCTAGGTATGTCCAAGAGTGAACCAATGGTTGCCATGGTGTCTACTGCTGTTAGTGTTTCTTAGATCAGATTATTTAATCAATTGAATAAAAGAAATGCAACACATAAGACAATGAACACAACAAGATACCCTGGGAAAACCCTCCTCTTGAGGGAGAAAAACCCAACAAATATATCTCTTATATATTGAAGGAATAAGAGCAGAAATCTGCTTGAACTCAGACCCAACACAATGCCAAATTTGATACAATGAATAATAGCATCTCTCCTAGATGCAAAGATACAAATGAATATGTTTCTCCTTGAAATCGGTCTGCTGCTACAAAATGGTGATCTGCTGTTCAAGTATGAACTTCTTCTAGGTATGCGAATCCAAGTATGAGCTTCTTCTCTGACTGCGAATTCTGCTCTGCCAAAATAGCGAACTTCTTTTTGTTTTTGAATATATGTTAACATCAAAAGGTGACCTTGTATATATACCTTCTTGGCGCCTCTTCATATAGGTCGGCCTTTTGATAAATATTTAATAACAAATAAAGTCGGCCAGAAAGTACATGATATAACTTAAACATAAGGTCGGTCCATATACTAGTGAAGACCGACGCTGCATTAACATCAACACTCCCTCTCAGCTAGGGATGAACTTGCATCTGCACAAGACACATTATGTTAGAATGAAAACAAAATAGAATATCACCTCAACGTGATATTAACCATTATGGCTACTCCCATAGATGGTAAAAACTCATCACGGATTCTCTCACGTGATGTTGTCATGGAGTCACACACATGACATCCACCATAGCTTCTCCCAGAGGGTGGAAACAAGGGCTTTCACCTCAACTCTCTCTCATCAGAGAATTGCATTATCAAGGACTTACACCTCAACTCTCTCTCAGCAGAGAATTGTATTAACAAGGGCTTGCACCTCAACTCTCACTCAGCAGAGAGTTACATTCTCAACAAGGATCACTGATTACTGAGACTCTTTCTCAGTCAAGGCTGCATTCTCCACCATACCAAGTTTCTCTCGGAAGTATACAAACTTCATCCTGGCGAGAGGCTTGGTGAGAATGTCTGCCGTTTGCTCTTCAGTGCTGATATACCTCAACTGTATAGCTTTCCTTTGCACCATATCTCTAATATAGTGGTACTTGATGTCAACATGTTTTGTTCTGTCATGAAACACAGGATTGACAGAAAGCTTCACACAGCTTTGATTATCACAGTGTATGATAGTAGGCTCCATTGATTGACCAAACAATCCTGCAAGGAGCTTACGAAGCCACACTGCCTCACGAGCTGCCACACAAGCTGCAATATACTCTGCTTCAGTTGTACTCAAGGCCACTGAAGACTGTTTCCTGCTACACCAAGAGATCATAGCAGTCCCCAAACTGAAGCAACAACCAGAAGTACTCTTCCGATCTGAGACACATCCTGCCCAATCAGAATCAGTAAAACCATGCAGCTCCAAATCCACATTTGAAGAATATCTCAACCCATATCCAATTGTGCCACATAAATATCTCAGGATATGTTTAGCTGCTACAAGATGTATTTGCTTTGGTTCACACATAAACTGGCTAAGTGCACTCACTGCATAGCAGATATCAGGTCTAGTGTTAACTAGATACATCAATGAACCAATCAACTGTCTATACATCGTAGAATCCACTGGTTCTGAACTAGCTGCAGCTTCTTTCAACTTATCTAAATTAGACTCCATGGGTGTAGACATAGGTTTGCAGTCAAGCATACCAAACCTTTTGAGAATGTCAACAGTATACTTGCCTTGACTTAGAATCATCTCATTTGGCTTTTGCCAAACTTCTAAGCCAAGAAAGTAATGCATAAGACCTAGATTCTTCATCTCGAACTCTGAAGCTAATTCCTTCTTGCATTTTAGTATTAGATGTTCTTCACCAGTAATGATCAAGTCATCAACATATAAAACTAAAATCAATGCTTCACCATTTACTACCTTGAAGTAGAGGTTAGAATCTGCATCATTCTTTGAGAAACCCAAACTTGAAAGGTACTGATCAATTCTTTCATACCAAGCACGAGGAGCTTGTTTAAGACCATACAAGGCCTTCTTCAACTTGCAGACATGAGATTCTTTCTCATGTACCTCAAATCCTTCTGGTTGCTCAATGTAAACCTCTTCTTCTATTATGCCATTCAGAAAAGATGTCTTTACATCCATTTGGTGAATATTCCATCCTCTAGATGCGGCAATAGCAATGATGGTTCTAACAGACATGTAACGAGCCACAGGAGCAAAAGTTTCTTCATAGTCAACTCCCTCTTTTTGTGAGAACCCTCTAGCCACAAATCTAGCCTTGTGTTTCTCAATGCTCCCATCAGCTGCATGCTTGATCTTGAAGAGCCACTTAGAAGACACCACAGATTTGTCTTTGGGTCTAGGAACTATATCCCAAACATCGTTCTTAAGTATAGACTGATACTCCTCAATCATGGCATCTTTCCATACTTGTTGACTAGAAGCTTCTTCAACATTTGAAGGCTCTGACTCAATAATCTGACTCATCAAGGCAACATAGCTAGAGAACTTGTGAGGTCTCTTGCTTTCTCTGAAGGTTCCTCTTGGAGCTACAAACCTTTCTGCTTCCTGCATTGTCCTGCGAGCCCAAAGAGGTCTTTTCTTTCCAATCACAATGTCTAGAGGCCCATCAGTAGGATCCAAAGGCTCAGCTGGATCAATATCTTCTTTAGGTTCTGTATCCTCCTTCAGATTCTCTGGGATATGGTCAACTTCCATATCTTGAGGAGGTTCTTCTTCATCGACCTCCATCGGAGTGCCTTTGGACTTTCTATAAGCAACATCTTCCTCAAATGTGACGTCTCTACTAATCTCAATAGACTTCTGTCCTGGAATGTAGATCCTGTAAGCTTTTGATGTCTCACTGTAGCCTACAAGAATTCCTTTCTTCCCAGAAGGTTCTAGCTTTGTTCTCTTTTCCTTTGGAATATGAACATAGACTGGACAGCCAAAGATCCTCAAATGACTAACTTCAGGCTTCACGCCTGAGAATGCTTCTTCAGGAGTTTTATTCTCTAAGATCCTGTGGGGACTCCTGTTTTGAACATAGACGGCTGTTCTTGATGCTTCAGCCCAAAAAGAGATTTGTAAGTCTTGATCATGGATCATAGCTTTCACTGCTTCCACAATAGACCTATTCTTCCTTTCAGCAATACCATTTTGTTGTGGATTATAGGGAACACTGAACTCCCTCTTAATCCCTGCTTCAATACAAAAGTCTCGAAAAGTGCCAGAAGTGTATTCTCCACCATTATCAGATCTTAATACTTTGATCTTCTTCCCAGACAGATTTTCAATCTGCGCTTTGAATTCTCTGAATCTTACTAATACTTCTTCTGATTCTTTCGATCTCAAGAAATAAATCCAAGTCTTTCTAGAGTAATCATCAATGAAAATAATATAATACAAGAAACCACTAGATGATGCAATAGACATTGGACCACATAAATCAGAATGAATGAGATCAAGAATACATTTAGATCTACTTTCACTGGAATGGAACATACCTTTTGTGTTCTTGCCTAGGGCACATCCCTTGCATGTACCTTCATGTTCTTGATCGAATTTCGGAAGACCGGTGACCATCTTCTCCATGATAGGTAGAGCACGAAAGTGAATGTGAGCCAATCTTCGATGCCAAAGTTCACACATGCTGGTACTGTTATGCACAAGTGCTTGAAGAGGACGAGTGCACAGCATGTAGAGACATTCATGTCTAACTCCAATCACTTGAGCAGATTTGAAGCTGGAGTTCTTTTCCCATATAAGAACTTTCCCTTTAGAGAAGGAAACTTGATAACCTTTGTCTTCTAGTGCTGAAATTGAAACAAGGTTCCTCTTTATTCCTGGTACGAACAGTACATCATTCAATTCCAAAGAATTTCCAGAATCCAAGTGAAGAGTGGAATTTCCAAACCCTTTTACAGAATATCTAGCATCATCTCCAATAACAACTTGATCACTAGAGTTGCTTTCCATTAAGTTTGAAAGGTGACTTCTGAATCCGGTGATGTGTCTAGAAGCACCACTGTCAATCAACCAAGTGTAAGAGTCCGTAGAAACATTGCTAGACAAGGCTGAATAAAATAGATAATTACTGGAGTCCTTTTGTGGAGTGACTTCTTCAACATCTGCAGTGGCAACTTGAAGCTTAGGTCGTTGAGGGCACACCCTCGCAAAGTGACCATACTTATCACAATGAAAACATTGAATCTTGGACATGTCTCATTTTCTTTTGAAGGTAGGAGCATCATCATTTCCATCTTCTCGATTCCTTTTGAAGAATCCTTTCTTAAGGCCTTTTCCTTTGTTTGATGAATGAGAGGTAAGAACTTGTAATTCTTCATTCTTTGAGCTTTGACCAATCCCCCTTGCTGTTAGTCTTGACTCTTCTTGAATGCAATCAATCCTCAATCGATCAAACTTAGGAAGTTCGGATCTTGCACTGATTCCTTGGATGAATGCCTCCCATGAAAGCGGAAGACCATTGAGAGCAAGCATAGTCAGTTCTTTATCATCAATCATGTGTCCAATAGTGGAGAGCTGATCTTTTATCTCTGAAATCCTCATGAAGTATGTAATAACAGATTCTCCTTTCTCCATTTTCACATGATGAAGTTGTTGCTTCAGAGCAAGGGCACGACTGGTGTTGTTGATTTCGTACATCTCTTCCAAGGTTGTAAACATCTCTCTTGTTGTATCCAACTTGAAGATAATTGGTACAATATGATCTTTGACGGAATCAACCAATGCTTTCTTTGCCCTAGTGTCTTTCTTCCTCTATTGCAGCTTCTCTTCTTCCCTCTCAGGTTCGGGAACTTTTGTTTTCACAAACTCAGCCAAATCATTCTCTTCCAAGGTTAGCATGAACCTGAATCTCCATGATATGTAGTTCGAGATCCCTTCGAGTCTATCCTTGATTTTTAGACCGTTCACCATCTTGAGAAATTTGGAAGATAGACTGAAAAAGAATAAGTGTTGCGAACTAAATCTGATCACGATCTTTTTCACACCCGCTCTGATACCATGTTAGTGTTTCTTAGATCAGATTATTTAATAAATTGAATAAAAGAAATGAAACACATAAGACAATGAACACAACAAGATACCCTGGGAAAACCCTCCTCTTGAGGGAGAAAAACCCAGCAAATATATCTCTTATATATTGAAGGAATAAGAGCAGAAATCTGCTTGAACTCAGACCCACCACAATGCCGAATTTGATACAATGAATAATAGCATCTCTCCTAGATGCAAAGATACAAATGAATATGTTTCTCCTTGAAATCAGTCTGCTGCTACAAAATGGTGATCTGCTGTTCAAGTATGAACTTCTTCTAGGTATGCGAATCCAAGTATGAGCTTCTTCTCTGACTGCGAATTCTGCTCTGCCAAAATAGCGAACTTCTTTTTGTGTATTTGAATATATGTTAACATCAAAAGGTGACCTTGTATATATACCTTCTTGGCGCCTCTTCATATAGGTCGGCCTTTTGATAAATATTTAATAACAAATAAAGTCGGCCAGAAAGTACATGATATAACTTAAACATAAGGTCGGCCCATATACTAGTGAAGACCGACGCTGCATTAACATCAACAACTGCCCTATTCTAAATGCGAGGTATTTGATGAAAGATAATGTTGTCAAAATATTGTTTCAAACTATTTTCCATCCGCTTGTATAGGGTGAGATTTTCATCTTTGGTTTCATAGTCATCATTAACTTGTCAGACTACTAGCTGAAAATATCCATAAACTTGTAGGTGCTTAATCTTCCGTTTGATTTCCATTCATAATCTTGTTACAAGAGCCTCATATTCTGCTATATTATTGGTACATGGAAAAGCAATTCTAAATGACTTAGGAATAGTGTTACCCTATGGTGTGATAAATAATATGCCTGCCCTTGAACCATGATTTGTGTGGGACCCATCAAAGTATAACTTCCATGTCATTCGTGTGTCAAGGGTGAAGATGAATTCATCAAGAAAATATGAAACTAGAGGATGATCTACCTTAATTGGTATGTTTGCCAACTATTTAGCAATAACTTGTCCTTTTATAGCTTTTCTTTCTACATACTAGATATCATATTCACTAAGTACCATTAACCATTTAGCCAATTGTCCTGTTAATGTTGCTTTACTAAGGAGATACTTCTAAGGACTTATCTTTGTGACCAACATTGTTTGGTGGTTTAACATGTATTGCCTAAGTTTTTGAGTAGCGAAAAGTACTGCAAGACAAGCACGTTCTATGGGCCTATAATTTAGTTCATATCCCACCAAAGCATGAATGATATAATATATTGCCCTTTCATGGCCCTCATTATCATTTTGTGCAAGTAAGGCTCCTAGTGCTGATGTGGTTATTGAAATGTAGAGTATCAAAGGCCATCCATCCATAGGTGGCATTAGCACTGGTGGTGTAAGTAGGTAATCCTTGATGTGCTGAAAATCTTCTTGGAATTCATTTTTCCATACAAACGACACCCATTTTCTGAGTAGATTTTGGAAGGGATATATTTTATTTGCTAACTACACTATGTATCATTTGATAGAATGCATTTTCCCTTGTAGTGTCTGTAGTTGACTTATATTGGCAAGTGGAGGCATGTCCATTATAGCTTTCATTTTGCTGGGTCCACTTCAATGCCTCATCTAGAAATAATGTATCCTAGAATTTTTCCTGATTGCATGCCAAATACACATTTTTTAGGATTTAGCCTCACTTTGTATTCTTCTAGTCTTTGAAAAATCTTATCTAGGACTCGTAAGTGATAATCCCTTGTCGAAAATTTAGCTGTCATATCATCCACATAGTCTTCCATGAGAGTGTGTATGAGATCATGGAAAATGGTTGTCATGGCATGTTGGTATGTGGCTTCAACATTTTTAAGTCCAAAAGGCATGATGTTCCAACAATAAGTTCCCCATGGACAAGTAAAAGCTGTCTTGTGTTGGTCTTTAGGTGAGATTCTAATTTGGTTGTATCCTGAGAAACCATCCATGAGGGATAACATTCCATATCCTACTGTTAGGTCTACAATCATGTCAATATTTGGCAGAGGAAAGTCATCTTAGGACATGCTTTGTTTATATTTCAGAAGTCTGTACAGATGCAAATGCCCCCTGTTGGTTTTCTTACTGGTACAATATTTGAAATCCATTCTGCATAGTCAATTGATCTGATAAATCTGACATCCAACAATTTCCTTAGTTCAACTTTGACTAATAAAGCAATTTGCGGGTGCATTTTCCTTAATTTCTGCTTCACGGGTTTAACACCTATTTCTAATGGAAAATGATGTAATACCAGGTCAGAATCCAGTCCAGGCATGTTGAAATATGACCATACAAAGTTGATCTATCTTTTTGTGAAGAAGTTACAAAATTCAAGTTGCTCCGTTTCTGTCAAAGATACTGCAAAATAGATTACCCGAGGATTATCTTCAGTGCCTATGTTGATATCCACAGATTCCTCAACTAACATTGGTGACTTTTCTTGAGCAACGGGGAGAATTTTCAACCCTCCATCCTTGTGTTCCTCAAAGAGGTTTGCATCCTTAGATGCATCATTATTTTTTACTTTTTTATCGTCCAAAGGCGCTTTCGGTTTTCACCTAGTGACTCGTCATTTTTATTTTTTTCATTGTTTTTATTATTATTTCTATTTTTGTGACTGGAGGGGTGAACATACTCCCCAAAATAAGCCATGTTATCCAAGTATATGGTAAATCCAACCTTATGGTCACCACTAGGTATGCCTTCTCGCAGTCCCATGAACTCAGTTATTGCTTTGTAATTCTCAAAGGTATCTAAGATGGGGATGTCTTGTTGATCCCAATCGATAAGCTAGGGATATACTAGGGGCATGTCATCATCAAAAGTATCAAAGGTAGAGGCCAATAGCGTGAGGATAGAACTATTGACATGGTCAAAATTTTTTCTTATCAAATCCTCCTTATTCTTTTTCTTGGGAATAGGTAGATTATGAGATGGACCCATTGAAAGGGTTTGGTTATCAGAAGTGGGTTTGTCAGGTTCCCAAGAGGCAGGATCAATGGATTCCCAAAAGTAATGTTTGAGCCATTCTTCTTTTTTCAAAGGAATTTGGGGAGAAGAATTAGGTGGATTTTGCGAGGGATTAAGCATTTGGTCAAGTTCCCCAAATAGTTTATCAAGGTCCATGAAAGTGGTGGAGGAGAGGGAATCCAACTCATATTCATTAGAGTCAGGGGAATTGTTGTAGTATTGGTTAGATGGTTCATTGGATGTCTCGATATCTTTGAAAGCACTTACTTCCTCTTCTGATGGGGCTGAGGTACTAGAAACACCAATCTTAATCAGTTGAAACCCCAACCCTAGGCCTTTTTGTCGCTTAGAGACAATGATGGGTTCAACCCTCCCATTCTGATGTAGTCCTAGCCCACTATGTCTGTCATATTCTTTGTTTTGCATTATCATAAAAACTTTTCCATATTGATCTATAGGCATTTAAATGGGCGGAGAAGGTTCTTTATTGTCTTCTTTGTATAACCAAGAGGTCACATCTTCTTGATTTATAGCTTCTCTACTTAATTCCCCCCATTTTGTAAAATTTATTGTGGGAGGGACGTGTAATGTGACAATGGATTATCTCCTATCTGCCATTGGTAGACCGTATGATTTAGGAGGAACCAACTATATGATAAAGTAAGATGCTTTCATATGATACTCTCCACAACCCTTATCTTGGATCTTGACCTTAGGAGTGGAAGGTGGTGTTTGGGAAGTACATGATTTGGAAATGGTGAATGGATCGATATATTGAGATGAGTTGGATGATGAAGTCTCCCGATTAACAGGCACCCGTCATTGGGGTATTCTACATAGGTTAGTGCAATACTATAAAGGATTAGGATCACCATCTATCATGATCTCAGTGCCATTATATGGGAATTTAAGGCATTTATGGTAAGTGGAAGGGACAAACTTCATAGCATGTATCCATGGTTTAATTAGTAAAAGATTATATGGAAGGATGAGATCCAAGACTTGGAAATTGGTGTCCATAACCACATGACCAATTCTAATGGAGAGCATTACAACTCCTTTAGATGTTCGTTCTTTGTCATCATATGCCTCAATGAAAATTCTATTAGTAGTGTCCACACATGCCTCTGAGAAGCATAATGCCTTAACCAGTTTCAAGGTGCAAAGATTCAACCTTTCTCCTCTATCTACCAAGACCCGTCTAACTTTTGTTTTTATGAACAAGAACTTCGAGGTGCAATGGGTCATTGTGCTTTGTCTTTTCAGTTGAGAAATCTTGTTCAAAGAAGGTAGCATGAGAGAGTTGGTTAGGTAGCCTACCATATCTTGGAAATGATTGACATCTAGGTTGGTGGGGGCGGTCATGCTTTGCAAATATTTGTCTAAAATAGCTCAATGATTGGGTGATTTACGCAATAGTTCCAAGATATAAATTTGTGCTAGGGTCTTCTCCAACTGGTCAAGTAAATTGTATTGAGACTTGGAGGATTGTGGTTGTTGTTGCGACAGAGGACCTTGGATGGTTATCTTAGTTTGGAAAGTGTTGACAACACATTCAAGAGTTTTCTTTATGGTAATAGTGTTGATATGTTGATCAATGACTCAAATGTGATTTATGATCGGGCTGTGGTTATAGTCATACTTGACATTAGCATAGTTGGCTGAATTATTGGTCTTATTTCCTGAACTAGAGGCTTTTCCTTTTCCATGGTCTTGTAATGGATCAGTAAAGACCTTGTGGTCATTGTTTAAGGATGTTTTTTTTTTTCCATTAAATCTAATAGTTCCATTTTCAAGGAGATCCTATATAATGTTATTCAACTATCAACATTGTGGTAGACTATGTTCCTTAGTTTGGTGGAAATTGCAAAAAGATTTTTCATTCCACCAAGAGGGTTTAAATTTTCCACGATCATATTGTTTTAGCTCAGGAAGTTGTATGAGTTTGTTTTTTATCAGTTCTTTGAAGACTGATTCAATCTATTCCCTTAGGGGAGTAAATTCACATTTTGGAAACCTCCTTTGTAGTCCTGGTTGTTGTGTGTTTTGGACAAGATTGGTAGTTTGGTTGATATTGTTGGGTGCTTCATTAAAGGGGTTGTGTCCTCTAAATGTAATGAATAGTCTTACATGTAGGGTTTTAGCATCAAAAATTCCATCATTAGTTACGTTCTTGTTTCGGGACCAAAATTTGTTATGTCATTAGGGGTGTTTTGAACATTTGGATTCCTGTTTGACATCTTGATTTCACCTTTGAAAATGAGAGCCTTTTCAAGTATGATACCCTTTATACTAGTTCCACAAAAGAAGTGCAACAGTGTACTCTTAGGTCACTTCTCAATTTTGAATTAAGGTTTTTTAGGAATATGGTGACCTTTTTATTTTCAAGTATTTCAACAAGGCAATGACTAGCTAGACTCCATCTCTGGAAGAAGGTGATAAAGTTCTCTCCTTCATCTTGTGTGGTGTGACATAAGGATGCTATTTTGATTTCATTGTTGATGTTAAAGGTGAAATGTTCAATAATTTTTTCAGCCAGTTCACCCCATGACCTTATGCCATATGGAAGTTGAGAAAATCATTCAAGTGCTATTCCAACAAGGCTTTGCAGAAAAAGTCTCATGAGATATGTGGGGTCATATAAGACGTCTATGCACATTGTGAAAAATTCCCTTATATGTTCAATAGGATTATGCTTCCCATTATACTTAGGAAAGTTTGGTATAACATATCCATGTGGGAAGGGTGTCATGTATAAAGCTTTGTCAAAGGGAAATGGACATAAGTCTTTTGCTGAAAAAGTCTTTTTGCTAGACATCACCATGTTGTCCATTTGTTATTGAAGGGCTTGCATTTGTGTTTGCAGAACATCCACTTGTGTCAATGATGTGTTGGTTGCATTGTTGGGGTCTATGTAAGGTTTTTGAAACCCAATTTTATGTGAAATTTTTTGGTTCAGTGTAAGAATAAAGGGTGGATTTTAGTTTGGAATGTGAGAGAACAAGTTTTTGTTTGATATTGGTTGACTGGGAATGTGAACGTTTTGTGAAGGATTGGGCTGGTTCCCAAATTGTATGAGAGGTATGTGTCCCATTTGTGAAACCCCTATTTGTGGAATGGAGCTAGTGTGTTGATGTTTGGTATAGAATTTGTTATGTTTATGCTAACTTTAGGCCTTTTGCTTCAAGTATTGGTGCTGAAGGGATTTGACGATGATGCTCCTATGGTAAAATTAAGGCCTTGTTTCATGCTCAATGTACCAAATGGTGATGTATGACTGTTGTGACACTTTGGGTAGCTACTCCAAATGGTATAGCTGCAGTTACTTAAGGGATAGGGGCACTAGATGTCATCGTGTTTTTCCCTTGGATAGATGAAGTTTTCAATGCATGAATGCCAAATCCAGGAGATAATGTGGCACCTTCTACTAACAATTTTGCTAGATATCGTTGAGGATCTTGTGCCAAGTATTCATCTATAAAAGAGGAAAATTTTGGATCTTGGGCAACAGTGTCTAAGCCTTCAACTATAATGCATCCTTGTGGGTCTCTAGTGAAAAATTTATCCAATAAGGTTTTGTGAGGTCTTGATTTCCCTGATGGGGGCTTTAAAAATGGATTGATAAAGTCTTATGGATCAACCATTTCTCTTTGTTTCCTTTTGGAGTTTGTTTCAACCATGTAAGATATGCTCAAAATGTGGATGATGTGGAACTATGTCTATGAATGATATGATTTTAGTCCATGTTTTTAGATCTTTTGGATATATGGAATGGATGCTAATGCAACCATATTTTTGGTCTTTTTTGGAAAGTAAAGGATGTTAAATGCTGATTAATGTCTAAAATGATGGTGTTCTAAAATGACTATGTCTAAGTATGCTAAAGTGTAGGCAAGATTTCAAAGGTAATCAACTTTGGGAGATTTGAGAAGAGCTTACCAACCATGCAAAGTTTAGCCAAGGTTTCAATTTAGTTTGTCAAAGGACCTTTTGTAAGAGATAAAGTGAGTTCCCAATCTAGATTAACAAGCTAGAAAAGACTCACAAAAATGACAAAAGATAACTGGTGTGACAAATGACTTGGTTCTATGAAATTTTTCGTTGAAGGAAAGGTTTATCCAAAGCATGGAAAGTTGAACTATTTTAAAATCTGCAAAGGTGACTGTCCTAAAAAAGTCTGATTGATTTGAAGGTAATGAGGACTCTAAAATGTAACTAGGGTTCACAACTGGTATGTCTATTGCTATAGCTAAATGATACTAAAAGGTGAAATGATGAAAAGTGTGAGAAAATATTTCTGGTTTCTGTTTAGAGATCACTGTGAAAGGATAATCAAAGACAGGTTTTGACTGTGTGACCTTAGGCTATGATAGTGACATTTGTTTTTCTAATTATCAGGCAATTACGGTTTAGATTTAATAGATACGTTGTTTGATATCTGGTTGCGGTTATTTGAGAAGAGGTTACCAACCATGCAAACTTTAGCCAAGGCTTCAATTTAGTTTATCAAAGGACCTTTTGTAAGAGACAAAGTGAGTTCCCAAAATGGATTGACAAGCTGGAAAAGACTCACCAAAATGACAAAAGATAACTGGTGTGACAAATGACTTGCTTCTATGAGAATTTTTGTTGAAGGAAAGGTTTATCCAAAGCATGAAAAGTTGGCCTATTTTAAAATATGTAAAGGTGACTGTCCTAAAATAGTCTGATTGATCTGAAGGTAACGAGGACTCTAAAATGTAACTAGGGTTCACAACTGGTATGTCTACTGCTATGGCTAAATGATACTAAAAGGTGCAATGATGAAAAGTGTGAGCAAATCTTTCTGGGGCATATTTTTGACTAGTTTTCTTTGACACAATGCGATAAACAACATTGTATCAAAGAGGGGAAAATTGTAGACACTAAAAATTGTCCTAGGCTCGCGACCCTTAACTTCTTCATAATTCTTTCATCTCCATTTCTCATAATTAAATAATATTAATTATTTAATTATTTTCTAAAGTCGTATGTCATCTATTAATTAAATAACTTTAATTATTTAATTAATTCATTCTTACCTTTATTCTTTCTTGAATAATTAAATAAATATTATTTATTTAATTACGTCGCTAATTAAATCTATCTTTTATTAAATAATCATTTTAAATTATATAATTAATTCCTGTCACACTTTCAACTATAATTAAATAATCACTTTAATTGTTTAATTATTCCTTAGCCTTTTCTCCCTTTAATTAAATAAATCTTTAATTATTTAATTTAATCCCAAAATCTTGAATGTTGAATTAAATTATTTTTTAATTCATAAAAGGATTTATCCATAGCATATTCTTCTATAATTAGATAATCTCTTTGTTATCTAAATAGTTGAATTTATCACTTATGTCTAGATCTAATTTGATCATTCAGTTATCTGGTGAGATAATATTTGATTGTCTCTAATGAATAGTCTTTTTTTTTTAATCACTTCATCAATCTCATCTTCTACATGTAATCTTTATTCTTTCGTGTCTCAACTAGTTTCCACCAGTGATTAAATTATTTTTTAATTTAATCCCCACCATTTATGCTTTATCACTTACACTAATTTAACCCTAATCCTATTGCATGTCACATCTTTTAATCTTAATCGTTGATTTATCTTTTAATTTGAGCCTATCACTCGAAAATCATATTTTCTATAAATTGGCTTTACCTCTATCATTATTACTCCTCCCAAAATCTTATGAGTTTTGGAAGCAACTTTAGAATCTTCAATGTTTTTCTATTATCATTGTCATGAGGCCACACTTGCATGCTTGATTAAAATTTGAGGGCCAGTATCATACTAAATCAAAATGGAGAAGAGTAATGGAGGTGATTCATGGAATTACATGGATGTTTGGAAAAATCGTTCATTTATGCATTGTTTCTATAGTTTTCCATTGTTCTCAATTATTAGCTTAGGTTTAGTTTGAGTTATGCATGTATTGCTGATCTATGAATTTCCTTGTGCTATAGTGCTTATGGAGGCAACATTTTAAGCAAGGCAGTGAGTGATGGTTTGGAACAATGGTAGGTATGAAGGACTTTCTTTATATGCATACTATGTAGTCTAGCTTAAGACAACGTTCTTAGAAGAGATTGAAGGTGGATTATGGAACTCAAGGGTTACCATGATAAGGATTAAAAAAAAGATTGAGATCTATTTAAAAGCCATTATCATGAAGATATTAAAGATGTCACATGCAAAACCCTAGCAACTGGTGTAATGAATACAATGCCAAAGAGGACAGTGTGCTGGGGTAGATCTAGGAGATCTCCACATTATTTAATCACAGGAAAATACATCATTTTTTATTTAAAAAATTAAAAGAAATCATGCTAAACCCTATATAGGATACATTGATACTTCAAAAGAATCTAATTTATTTTTTAAATTAAAAGAAATCATTCTAAACCCTATATAGGATACATTGATACTTCAAAAGCATCTGAAGTAATTTGAGATTATGCAAATATATGTCAATTAAATACCTGGATTACAAATAGTAACACGAACAATGTAACCCTTGTTGAGCAGAGCAGAAATGAATCCTATGCCTCCTGTCACATGCATCTCCTTACCATTCTCTGTCATTCTTTACTAAAACACTTCTCCATTTTGGTGGGCTACGCCTGAAAATAAGGTTTCGACAAAGGTTTTAGAGTATGCTTATTAAAATGAAAACTCCATTTTCTACACTTGAAAATAAGATTTCGACGAAAGTTTTAAAATATGTTTATTAAAGTTTTAGAGTATTTTGGCAGGCTATATTCTTGATTCCTTAAATGATTTATTCAAATGGATTGTGACTAAATAAATGACTAACTATTTAGTCATTTTTATTTGTGTGACTAAATAATTTTTAGTCAATGACCAAATTAGTCATTTATTTACTCATTTATAGATGAGTTGCCAAAAAAAGTAGAATTTAGTCATTTTTAGTTTTTGTGACTAAAAGTTTTAGTCACCTAGTCATTTATTTGCCAAATTCTACTAGTGGAATAACATTGTCGAGATCAATTTTTTTTTTTTTTGATTTTTCGAATGCCCTGCTATTGTCCCAACAAAAGGAATTAGGCTGCTATAGTAGGAATGTCTTGTTTAAACCTACAATTTGATGTAAAATTCATTTCTTATGGTGGCAATGAATTGAATGTTATAAAATGCTTCAATTTTACTTAATGAAAGGGTGCTAGGTTTGGTATTTTTACTTATATTAAAATTTAGGTATCTTTTTAGTGTTCACACATCATAATCCTTTTGAGCTACATAGGACTAACAAAGTCTCTTAAGTATCTTTTCTATATAGTAGGAATGTCTTGTTTAAACCTAAAATTTGATGTCAAATCCATTTCTCATGGTGGCAACGAATTGAATGTTACAAAATACTTCAATTTTACTTAATGAAAGGGTGTTAGGTTTGGTATTTTTACTTATATTAAAATTTAGGTATCTTTTTATTGTTCACACATCATAATCCTTTTGAGCTACATAGGACTAACAAAGTCTCTTAAGAGTGCTAACACCCAAAAACTACCAAAATTTGGCACAATTATCTTTTCAAAGTATGTCATGTAGGAATGTCTTGTTTAAACCTACTGTAATGCCCCGCCACGGGACCCTAAAGGAAGTTGCAACTCAACACAGAAGCGTACAATTTTTTTTAAAAAAAAGTGCATTATTAACAAAGAAGATGCACAACACTTCGCAACAACCTCTAAGGTAACGTGACAAGATTACATTAATTACCAAAACATACACACCACTTGCACATAAAGCATTATTAAAATATTAACCATACATTTAATTACATATACTCACAAAGTATTAAAGATTCTAACACTAGGATAACATATAATAAGATCTAGATTACATTATCTAAAAAAATAGATTACAATACTCATTCCCGGAATGAGGTAGATCAAACCTAACTATTACATTTACAAGATTCCTCCTCCAAAACAAATGAGGAGAAAAATAATTACAAGAGCTATACTGAAGTAAATAGAAAGCTTAAACTAAACAATGAAGCCACTGCAAGCTCTCCTTTGGAAAACCTCGCAACGCAATCTGCAAATCAAAAGGGGACCCAATGGCGTAGGGCGCATGTTCCTCCCAACCAAGTGGTACTCGAAGGCCCACCCCCCATGCTAGGAGATAGTAACAAGGATACAAGGACAAACCCTACAACCTCTAGTCATAGCTGACTCCATACAAAACAAAACCACCACAAGAACAATACTAACTCCAAGATTACATTGTTATCTGAGTATAACAGTATGACACTCCAGTAACCTATACATACCACTAACCTAGGAGAAATCTCACTCAAGGTACATGAGTTACCCATCAGATCTTTTCAGATCTCGGCCCCCATTGAGCTTCACCCTCCTATGGTTATCATGTGATTCATCACCACTCCAAACTAAGGAGGTACAAAAATATCTAATAATTCATTCGAAGAAGTACAAACCATTCAAAGAAGAATACCACATTCCCCGTTCATGGAAACCGGGCAACTCACTGAAAACCACAAACCTCACTACCATAGAGAAATACAAAAGACAAGACCATGAAATGATAACTCACAAAGTTAACATATTCTAAAAGGAAGACTTACAATTTTGGACTAACACTTAATCTCATATCCCAAAACACAACTTGATGACGTAGCTACAAATAGCATTCAAGTCATAATTCAAATCTAACATTTGGATTTCCTAAATCCATCCTCAATCAATAGGTAACAATGACAAAGTCAAGCACGGAAACAGGGTTAACTCAATTACTCAAATACCCTTTTTCCATTTTCATAATAGGGAATCTTAAACAATTTAAAACTCACAACCCTTTGCGAAATACGAAGAAAATACATCTAAAAGGCAATCACAAGGATATTACCATTTTTGGATATACTAAATCCATATCCCTTACATACTTCATTTACAATAAATAAATTGCTCTAATAGAAATAAATAAATTAAAATATATAATTGCCTCTTTAATAATCAATTCCTAAATTTACTTTTAATACAATATACAACCATTGCAAATATTATTTTAAGTTTTCTATTTCAAAACCTATATCTTTTCAATTTTCTATTTAAAACATGAATATCTTCAATTAATATAAAATATATCTTTCTCCATCAATATAATCTTGCACTTAGATTATTTTCATTTAAGACCCCAATAATGTTACAATGCATGCAACCAATAAAATAAAATTAAACATCAAATATACATTTAAATGTATATATACACATATTATAAAAAACCTTAAGTATAAATTAATGTATTCATCTGTATATCTAACATCTTTTACAAATTGTCAAATTGTTCTAATCAAAATAAAATACAACTTTATTAACCCATTTCTAAAATATTAATATAAATAAATATTATATAAATATATTTAATTCATATGAAAAGACCAGAATCGCAAATCGAGGAAAGGACAGATGGAATTGTTACTTCCTAAAATTTTGAGTTAATAATAAAAAAAATACAAACTAGTTCGGGGAAGGGTTGGCTGTAGCCGCACCCCCTCCCTTCACTCCATGTGTGCAGCCTCCCCAAGGGGGTTGCGCTGCCCAAAGGCAGTGCTCCCTCCACTTAGTGGAGGGAGCACTGCCTTTGGGACAACCGCAACCTCCACAGTATGGGGGGGCAGAGCCAATACACAGAGCCTACAACTAGCGAATGAAATAAATTCGCTTCCTCCCCATTTTCAACAGAAAATGAATTTACAAATGAAGTTTGCCGACCGTACGGCGATAAAAAGATTATAAATAAAATTTTATTTATTAAACAATTGTATATATACATATTATATATATAAAAATGAATTTAATAAATAAACAAGAATTTCAACATCAAAGATAAATCGGGGAAATTTTGTCAAAATATCCACCTACAGGTGAAGTTGTAAAACTTTTCCAGAAAAACCAAATTTCACAGAGGTTTTAAAACTAATTCAGTTGAACCATTTTCTTGAATTCATGAACAATTTAAAAGAACAATAAAACTAAATGGATCTAAATTAAAACTAGAAGGTTTTCAAATCCTCTAAGTTTCTCCACCTTAAATTTTCTACAGAGGATCTAGAAATAAATTTATTTCTACAGAGATTTAAATTCTCTAAAACAATCTAAATGTGTTGTTTAACCTCAAGGTTTGATTTAAATAACTAATCAATCCATTTCTTCAAATAAATTAAATTCTTCAGAGGTTTTCACAATTTCCCTGAAGAAATTTGACGGGAACAACCGAAGCTTTAAATTTAATTAATTAATTTCTTTCTTCTATTCACAAATTCGTTTTCTCAATAGACTTAACAACAAATTGATTAATCACTACAATTTTGAAAGCATTCAAAGAACAGTACAAACTATAGAAGAAAACCTGAATTCTAGAACTACAGGTAATGAAAATTCGTTGAAGAGCCCCCTCCAAAGCTTCTACAACTTCTATCTCACAATCCAATGATTCCAACCAAGAAAGCAATCCACAATACAACAAAGATTTCCAGAATCACTCCCATCTAAATCTACAGCCAAAAAATCCCCAAAACCCTCTCTTGAACAAAAATTCTCTTCCTCCATGAATTTCGCAAAACCCCCAAAGCCTTCTAATTCCTTACACTTACCCTTGTCAAAATTAAAATATCTTTAACAACCCGATCCCATTTGCATGCAAATTATTAATTCTAATTAATAAATTAATTTCCAAAATTGAACTAATTTCCCAAATAAACATTTAATTACAGTTTCTAATTTAATCTCCCACAAACTGAAATTAAATTCCAAAATTAATTTTAATTCCTTTCTTTTTCAACTTTCTAAATAATAATTTAATTACAAATTCCAATTTAATTCCCACAACTTGAAATTAAAATTCCAAAATAATTAAATTCCCATTAAATGAAATAAAATTCCATAATGAATTTAAATTCTTTTATTTCTTTTAATTTTCTTAACATCACATTTAATTAATTAATTTAATTATTTAATAACTAAATTCAACCTCATGGATTAAATTTAATTAATTAAATAAATTAAATTTAATCAATTAATTTAAATAATAACTTCTATCCACATTGTATAATTTTAATTAAATAACCATCAACATAATTTAATGCATATATTGTAAATATCTAATTCCAAATCAAGAATCTTTTCAGAATTAAATAAGATTACAACAAGACAATAAATGACTCGACACACACGACTGATGACACACTAAGGCTAGGGTGTAGACTTAACACATGCTACCTAGCTACTATCTCTCGTTCAACTTCACTGTTGGATCCATACGCTCAGACCTGTGAAACCAGGTGGAGTCGGTGTCATGTACCTGCAAATCTGAAAACATAGTAACCAACATCATATAATATAACAACATATAATACACACTGTGAAGAGGAAATCAAGGAATCGCAGGGCGCTCGCAAGCGAGTGATGCGAACTCGTCCCCTTCACCAATACAATCATCCAAACTGACACTTCCATTATAATCCAATAATCTCATAAGCAATTACATGTTATATCAACTAACATCATTACACCAATTAAAACATGTAAAACAAATCATCCGATAAACCAAATCAAATCACATAAAATAGTCTATTGTTCAATAAATGGCGATCAAATACACACACAAGATAAAGTATCTAAATATCCAAAAACATAAATCGACAAACCAAGGACACACTATCCAATCCAGAAGGCAAAACGGAGGGGTGTTACACCTACAATTTGATGTCAAATCCATTTCTCATGGTGGCAACGAATTGAATGTTACAAATGCTTCAATTTTATTTAATGAAAGGGTGCTAGGTGTGGTATTTCGCATTTTACATCTCATGGCACTAAACTAACAATGCCAACACATCTAGGTGGGACAAGTCATTACTAGTAGAGATGTGTTTTAATTTCCCAAGAATCCCAATCCTTCCAAGCTACATTAGATCAAAAAATTATCTTAAGAGCCCTAAGATAATAAAATACAAAAAAATGGCATGATTGTTCACTCAAAATGTGGCACGCAGGAATGTCTTCTCTAAACCCAGAGGTGGATGTTGGGTCCACCTAAAAATACCTATCTTAATTTTCTTAATGCAAATATATTTGCTTGTGGTGATAATGAATGTAATATTACAAAATCCTTTAATTTTGTTCAGTGAAAGGGTGCTAAAAGTAATGTTTTTCATTCTACACATCACAAAACCACCTGATAGTGCTAACATATACAATTGAGTAGGTTATTTTTTTAGAGGTTTCTTTTCATTTTTCAATCTTCCCTATCCTTTTGGCTATGTTTAGTTGAAAAAATATCTTAAAAGACCTATCACCAAAAACTACCAATCTTTGGCATGACTATTCTCTCAAACTATGAGACATAAAAATCTATCATTTGAACCTATAGGTGGATGTTAGGTCCACTTAAAAATACCTATTTCAATGTTTGTAAACTCAAATTCAATTTTTAAAGAAACAATGCTAGGAGTGATATCTTAATTTTCGCACATTGCGACAGTGAGTTGACAATGCCAACACATTTGGGTGGGTGGATTACCACTATTGGAGGTGTCTTTTTGGTGCCCAATAATCTCAATAATTATAGGCTACATTGTACCAATAAAGTATCTAAGATCCCTAAGACCAAAAAAATATCAAACTTTGGCATGACTATTTTCTCAAACCATGGCATGTATGAATGTCTCATCTAAACCTGAAATTGGATGTTGGGTCCATCTAATAATACCTTTAAATCTCATTTTTTCCAACTTGAACCCATTTACCCTTGGTGACAATGAATACAAATTTTGTTCAATGAAAAGGTGCTATGAGGAATATTTTACATTCCACCCGTTGCATCACCCCATTGATAAGGGAACCATGTCTGGGTGGGTGGGTGGGTTACTATTACTAGATGTGTATTTTCATTGTGCAAGTGTTTGGGTCCTTGTGGGCTACATTGGATTGTCAAAGTCTCTTAAGAGGCCCAAGATGAAAAAAACTACCAAAATTTGGTAAAACTATTCTCTCAAATTTTGGCACCTAAGAATACTTTGCTTGAACCGACAAGTCAACACCAAATCCAAATATACATACGAATCTCAATTTTTGTCAACTCAAATTCATTTGATCATGGTGACAATAAACACAATGTTGCAAAATACTTTAGTTTTGTTTAGTGAAAGGATGCTAAGAGTGTTTTTCAATTTTCTCTACATTGCACCAAACTAACAACACTAATGAATTCGGGTGAGTGGGTTAATATTAATGGAGACATATTTTGACTACCCAATCATATTAATCCTTTTGAGCTACATTGGACAAACAAAGTCTTTTGATATACCTAAGACTAAAAATGTTAGGGAATGATATTTTATATTTTTAGCCTCACATAGGCTCCCTTATCATTGTCTATATTAATACAAGCACTATACAAGCTCTAAAATTGCCAAACATAAAAGATTTTATTAACTATAATATATAAATTCATTATTTATAGATTTCTAGCCTCTTCAACATATTTCTTGTTACTCTTGGAGCTTCACGTAAATGTGTTCAAATACAAAAATATAGATCTTACAAGCTCTTACAAAACTAAATGAGAGTGATCCGTATAGCGGAAGGGATCTATGACAAACATTGCTTAAGTGATTATGAACAAAGGAATAAAGACATCAACAATGAAGTAGCAGGAACATTAATCAGAAGGAATTCAAAACATAGAATCAAGAGAGAGGCAAGAAGACACCAATTTGATTACGGAGTTCGCCACAACGTGACTACGTCTCCGGGTCGAGCTCAATCGAGTGACCAATGTATTGAAATGTTCTGAAACGCAGTACAATCTCCACGAGCCTCTTGTAACACTGCTTTACAATATCTTGTAGCCTTTCCACAAAGTCATATAAAAAGTCTCTCACTCACACCCCTCTCAAAAGCTCTCAAGGCTAGGGATGACTAACAAAGAGGAAGAAAACTGACTTTGCCTAATAGGATCTACTACAAGACTCAAAACATCAATAATACATCACAACTCAAATATTCTCCTAATTCCCTCTAAAAATTCTCTCACAAAAGCCTCTCAAAGACTAAGAGAAAGGAATACGATGGAGAATGATCAACTAATGGATCTTCCACTAATGGCTGATCCCCACTAATGGCTCCCTCTCAAAAACACTCCAAGACTCCTCCCTTTTATACTTGAAGTTTACCCGATATGGGGAATAACCACAAAGTTATAAAATCCTCCATATTTACATATAAATCAAATAAACAACCCCTTAATCTTTCAAATTAATTTGGAGCCCTTCGTTCAATTTATTTTTGGGCTTTTAGTTGAGGGGTTTGTTTTGATTTAAAACAAATAACCATTAGTTGGTTACTTTGCTTTAGGCATTCGGGCCTAAAAGCTAACAAAATAAAACCGAGCCCCTCATATATATGAATGAGTTTCGTGGCTCAACGATGACTATACCTTTTGGAAGCCCGGCGGTTCTGGGTTCAACTCCCGACCGTCAGTTCTTTTAAAACCGTTTAAAACAAAATTTATAACAAAACAAACGACCACCTATACTTGGTAAAGGCATCGGCCGACGGTGCAACGGTTCCTCTGTCCGCTATTTCCGGGGAGGTCATGGGGTCGAGCCCCACATAACTTTTGTTAAAACAAACCGACGTAATTGCCGACCACCGACAAGCCATGTGTCAACCAGGGATTCGCCGGACAAACACAACCAACTGCCACGTCATCAGGACACGTGTCATCGCCCAATTCGCAGACTTTGTTGACGTCATCAGACATGTCACCACGCCACGTCATGTGTACGGATCGTACAGACTGCCACGTGTCAAGCCCCCATTGGTCCACATCATCATCCGTACGATGACCCTGCTGCCAAGTCAGCAGGATGACGTCATGCTGACATCAGCAACCATACCACTTGTACCTTGGTCAACCAGAAACTTTGACTGGCTCTAACTTGCGCACACGACGTCCGATTTGCACAAAACGAACACCATTGGAATCGTGACGACGAGCTCTTCGCGATGACGTCAACTTCGACCAATTTGGTGATGATGAATTTTCCACCTTTTTTCTCGTCCCTGATAGCTGAGTTGACCAACCTTTGACCAAACTTTGACTGCGCGTAACTTGAGCAAACGGACTCCTTTTTCGCCCGTTCAAGTTGCGCCAGATTCAGAATTCTGTGCTCTACGCAATGGCACTACTTCCGAGAGAAACTGGAACACTTCAATTTCAGGTCCTAAAGATCCACCTGGATCAGAGAGAGAGTGAGAGAGATATGAGTATTTAATGATAAAAAATAATTAAATAGAGGGAGAGGGACATATCCATAGAGATTCATGGATCCTTACATGTACAAGTGCTAACAAATAATCATATTTTGATAACTTTGAATAATGAAAATAATATTATGTTTAAAATGAGAGTTAAAATTATTTTTAAAATTTATGATTACTCTCAACAATAAGCACTCTTAATCCTTATTATTCAAACCACTCAAATAATTTAAATAATTTAACCTATGAACTGGGTGAGTATCCAAAGAGGTGAGACACATACACACATGATTGATATGTGCTCACACACACAAGCAAGTGGCTATGGGAAAGTCATGCCTCAATTTGGCTTCCCATCCAACCAGAACAAAGTTATACCTCTTGATAACTTTGATAAGTCGCCACACAAAAATAAAATTCGAGATTAATGAGGCAAGCAAAGCTTCATATGCTTAATAATCATGAACAAACCAGATGGCTCAAAAAACATGCAAAGTGTGTTATGCAAGGTGGCCATATAAACGGAATTATAAATGCAAAAGTAGTGTAAAGAATGTTCAAAGGAGTCTTGCTTAGTTCATGTAAGGTCTTAGCCTAGGGAACATTGTGCTTAATGTATCCAAGAGAGGACCAATGAAAGAATAGAAGATTCAAAACTTAGGGGATGTAATGTGTCGTGCATCAAGCCACTAAGAGGAATATAATATGCTAAGAGAGATCACACTCTTGAGGGACATCACACCCAATGTCACCACAAAGTGAAGACACATCGCTTGAAGTAAGAAGACTACACCATGAAATATGAAATGCAAAAGAGTAATGTCAATGTATACCCCCACTTAAAACAAATTGCTAAGCACCATGCTATGAGCAATTACTTCAAAGTAGAAAATGATAAGCGTTAACAATAAAGAGGACATGAGAGCCAACTTGGAAATCCCTATTCCAATTCACATGTTTCTAAATAAAGCTATGTCATTTAAAGGAAAAGAGAAGGGGTTGCCCCAAAATGAAACTCACAACACATGAGGGATCCATGGATTTGGGGTCAGTATATTCTTGTTACAATATTTTTATAAAGAGCTCGAAACTGTCATCATTCCCCAAATACTCATAGAACTAGAAGAATGACACAAAGAAAGTGAAAAAAAAGAAAAATGCTTTCAGGTCAACATGGAAGAGACGTGAATGTCTCAACGCCTTGCATCATCCCCAAAAGGAAAACACAAGATAAAGTAAAATATTTTGGGTCAAAATGGAAGAGGCATAAATTTATTGATGCCTTGTGTCATCCCCAAAAGGAAAACACAAGACAAAGAAAAGATAAAGGAAAAGATTTGGGTCAACATGGAAGAGACATGAATGTCTTGATGCCTTGCATCATCCCCAAAAGGAAAACACAAGACAAAGAAAAGATAAAGTAAAATATTTTGGGTCAACATGGAAGAGAGATGAAATTATTGATGCCTTGCATCATCCCTAAAAGGAAAAAACAAGACAAAAAAACTTAAAATATTTACGACATAAAGAAGAGTGTAGGTATAAATAGAGGAATGTCACAAAGAGAGAGAAACACCAAATATAATGGTACACAAAAGAAAAAGAAATAATGTAAAAGGAACATGCGATTCAACCTATTAATAGGTCATCCACATCCCAATCATGTTCATCATATACAAAGGGATAACAACTATCTAAAGGGACAATAGCAAGTGGCAAACTAGGGTCACCACCAAGTTCAACACTCTTCCTAGGAGAATTATCATGTAAGCTAATAAAAGAGGAAAATAATACATTCAATTTATTATGTACCTTCTCATCAATTTTAGTAATCTCATAATCATCATCTAAATTAATCACAACATTAGGTCAAATGATAATGTCTAAAGAAGGTTTTAACTCCTGTTGCGGTTACGATATAGGGTCTTTTTATTTCGGCGAAAAGGGAGACTCATCGTGCATTGCTTTAGTCAAGTTTGGATTTTGATTTTATTTGTTTGTTTCTTTGTTAATCTTTCAAGCAAGAGCACGAACTCTATTCCTACGCTCTCTAGAACTTCTATTTCTTTTATTACGACTATCAAGTTGCGTTTGTGTAGGAACGGGTTTATCAACCATAGGTTTCTTTTATTCCCTAAGGGGAGGAAAAAAAGGAACCATGGAAGGTTGGTCAACCACTTTATCTTTAGCTTTGTAAACTTGCTTTATCTTAGGAGGTAGGATGGGATTGATTTTGTTATCACTTGGTATTTTATAGGAGGTAGGCAAAGGATCTGTCTTAGGTTGGTCTTGGTTGCTTGGTATGTCTTTAGGTTTGATCATGGTTTGATCAAGGATTGTAGGTTCGGTCATAGGTTGATGCATGTTTTGAAGGGATAGTTTTTCTATGCATTTTGCCTTGAACTTTTGCTAGGATTTGAAAAAGAAGTCTTCTCGGGGTTTAATAGGTTCCATAGGCTAAGGCCAAAAGAAATCTAGTGAAAATTTTCCACGAGAAGACAAAGGGTTAAAGCCACTATCGTGTACGGTAAATATTTCATTGTCAAAGGGAAAATTTAAGCATTTATGTATGACTGATGAGATGACTTCCATGGAGCATAGCCATGGGTGACCAAGCTTCACACAAAATTGATCCGATGTTGATATGATAGAGAATGAGACATCTATTTTTTTCGGTCCTATTTGTAAAGGTAAGGTGATCAATCTCATTGTAGGGAAAGCGAAACCGTTATGCATATTTATCCATGCTTTTGGTTTATCATATATTTTTTGATAGAGCTCATGCACAAGTAAGAATTCCTTGGTGATAACATTCTCTCCACATATGAGATTTATTAATATCCCATTAGTGGGCTTATCAAATATTCAACCGACTATGTAAAGAGGACCATCAGGTGCATGTTTAAGTATATCTTTAGAGGAGAAAGCAATGTCCAAAGGATTTTTAGTTCGACCCTTACGAGGTTGAGTTTCGATCAATGTAATCAAACCTTTTTCAATATTATCCATGGGACCTTGTTCAATGGTATCCATAAGAATTTGTTGAATTGTATCCATTTTCTCATCATCCGTGTCTACATTCATCACATCGTTCTTTGAAATTTCAATAGCTTTGACAAATGAAATATTATGTTTAGGCATAGGGTTGGTAAATATTTGAAAATTTTGGTTAGGAGGGGTAACAAGCTTATTTCCTTAATCATTAACACCTGTAGTTGAAAGACGACCGAAATCAATGAGGTCTTGCACAATATGTTTAAGATGCTTGCAATGTTTCGTGTCATGTCCATTTTGCTGGTGATAATGGCGATAAGAATTTTATCTAAAACTTGTAGGTAAAGGTTTATTAGGGTCGAGAGTTTTAACATGAGGCAGGGTAATCATTTTCTACTCTAAAAGCCATGACATTGTGTTATGAAGGGTACCAGGTAGGGGAGAAAATTGCCTTTTCGGGTCCCCATAGTTAAAGGGTATCGTCACTTTTACAAAAAATACTTGGGCATCGACATTTTGAGTTGTTTGTTGAGGGGGGTTTAGTTGAAGGGGAAATTTATTCTATTTCCTAAAATGTTGGTAATTGTTTTGGCCTACATAATCAGACTTCTCAGTTTGGCTAGAGGTGGATTTTGCATCACGACTACTAACTGAGTTTTGATAATCATGGAGGGAAATACATAAGTGCATGAAGGAGGGGAACTTCATCATGAAAAGCTTATATTGTATCTTACTTTTCAATTTCTCTATGAATATTTTTTGAAGGTGAGGGTCCGGAACCTTTACATCGATTTGGGAATAAAGCGATTGATAGTGTGAAATAAAGTCGGTAATATTTTCCTCTTCTTTCCCTTACATCTCATCAAATCAGCCAAGGTCATTTTATGAGTCATATATACTTGAAAATGTTTGATAAATGCCTCAAAAATTTCATTGAATGAATGAATTGAGTTGTTCGGTAACGAAGAAAACCATTCTAAGATGATATCCTTCAAAGATGGAGGGAAATTTTTAGGTAGGAGTTTATCGTTAAGAATAAAGTCACTACATGAGGTTGTATAAGCGAGAACATGGTTATAAGGATCTCCTTTCCCACCATATTTATTGATTCTAGGCACCTCTATACATTGTGGCATCAAATTTCTTAGTATCTCCAAGGACAAGGGACTACTTTTGACATAATATGTAGGTGGGCCATTTTGATTTTGGTTGACAGTGGAAACTTTCCTTTGAAGGGATGAAACGGTTTGCAAAATTTGGTTTATGAGAGGGTCATTGTTTTCATTTTGAGATGGAGGTGAATAAGGCAGAGGTGTGTATGTGTTCAAGGGACAAGTGAATGGAATGCTTGAAGGTGGTAAAGTGGTAGGATATATGACTTGCGATGCCACAAAGGTACTAAGGATGCTAACGGAAATACCCAAGGAAGGAATCATATTACTAGTAGGTTGCATCGTTGTTGTAACTTGAGGGTTGGTATAGGTAGGAATATAGGAAATTGAACATGTGAGAGGAGGGATTTGAATTCCTCCTTGGCTTGTAATATTGTTCGAAGGTAAAGGACAACTAGTGGTTGAGGTAAGGCGTGGTCCAAAAATCTGAATTATGTTACACATAAGATCAAATCCTTCACTTTCAATCATATGATGTATATCTATGGTAGGGATAACAGTGGTTTAAACGTTCTTAGTACTTATTTTAGTTTGTAGGTTTTCTAGGATTTCATGGATTTGGATTATGTTTTCTTGTGGAATACTAACAGCCATTGTTCCAACATGCGTCACACTACTTGAAGGTAAAGAGTTGTTAAGGGTATGGTCCATACCTAGTGGACTAGTGTCAACACTAGTAGTGAAAGAGCTAGATAACCCAAGATCCATAATGATTGTGCTATTGCGGGATGACATGAGTCTCGAACTTCATCTCACTATAGTATTAGCAATAGGACACCAAGTGGAAAAGATCATACAAGGGAAAATCAATGAAATTCAATGAAGCTAAGCTAAGCTAAATGAAATGAAATCAATGTAACATAAGCTCTACAAACTGAAACAAAAAAATAACAACAACAAATAGAAACAAAGAATTTAATGCTAGAAAACATAGTTTAAAATATAAAACGATACTAAATTGCCCAGAGGGGTGTATGAGTCCCAAACAAGGTTTTTCAGAGGTTTGAATGTTGAATAATAGTCACCACAGAATATCCACAAATTAGGCAAAACCACTTGTATTAAGACTAAATTGCCTAGAGGGGCGTATGAGTCCCAGATGAGGATTTTTGCAAAGATTTTAGAAAATTCCAAGTGAAAGTTATGCTTTTTGTTTTGGATGATGTCTAAGATAAGTGCAAATGCAGTTTTCAAATGAAATTCAATGATGCAAGATGCAAAAATGCAACCTATATGCACTTTCACTAATGCAAGATATAGAAACCATATAATTTCAATTAAATAATGCAAACCCTAATGCAATGTTAATGCAACCTAGATCTAGGATGATGATCCACTCCAAATAAAAATTAAGATGTTATAAATGTAGGTTCACCAAAATGAAACCTTGGAAATAAGGGGCAAGGGGTTTCTATCCTTGAAGAGATAGGGTTCCTCCTATTTCATTGTCTTGTTTCACTCAAGGAAACCCTAGAGATCTCAATCCACGAATGAAATGAAGGAAAGAGATATGCTAAAGGTTGTCCTAGGATATGGTTAATGACTAAAGAGTGTTTCACCACCAAGCTAGGGCTTGGAAAGATAAATGACATGCAAGATAAAATATGAAACCTAATGATATGCAAAGCTTCACTAAATGACCTAGAAATGAATGCAAAATAAAATGTAAAACTAGGAGATTTGATGTGTGCACCTGGAAACCTATAGGAGCTTGAATGAAGGATTGAAATGCTAAAAAAACTACAATTAAGTAGACTGGGACTCATACGCCATCTTGGGCGATTTAGTCCCATATTAGGGATTCTAGGCAGGAACATAAATTTGGCAGAGACAAGTCTAGAACTCCTAAAAAGTGCAAATTTGGCAGTATTGGGACTCATACGCCAAGAGTGGCATATTAGTCCAGTTTGGATTTTTTAGAGAATCTACATATGAATATGCTCTTCAACCTCTGCTCTTCTTGTTCAACTTAATTTTTGGCTTTGAATTGCTGAATTTTGCACTATAGAAGTCTTTCAATGCTCTTTAAAACAAGGTGACAACTTGGACAACTTTGTAGACTTGACAAATTCTTTCCAATCTTTCTCTTAAATATGTCTTCAATCTAGATCTGAAAATCACACACTAAAGAGAGGAGAAATGTTTTTTTGTTAGTGGAAATGGGTTTGCCTTGGTCAAACCCTGTTTTGGTAATCAAACCTTGTAATGAAATCAAATGATATAAAGGAATGATGAATGAAAAAAATGTAATGTTGCAACTCACTAAACCATACTGATAAAGTGCTGCATAAATGTATGAAGTGGCTCCAATGGATTTAGGTCTTGAATCTTGCTTGTATGTGATAGATCTTGAATTCAATGCTTGCTTGAATCATGAAACCCTACATCACAATTGTTAGCTCAAAAACAAACATGATACATGGTGACTTTGACATGATGCTTGATGCTTGAATAATACTCCAAAACACCTGATGAACAACAATTGAAGGCTCTTGAATGCTCTTGTAAGCATAGATTTTTCTATATAAGAATGCTTCATCAACTTTCTAGGTTACTTGGATTGCTTGTTAGGTGAAAATAAGTGAAATAACCTTGTATTTATACTTGTTTATGCTAAATTTACTGAAATTACAACACTACAAGCTGACATCAGATCTAGGAGGATAAAATATCACCAAGAATTTGAATTAAATTAAATTTTGATTCACACAGGACTCATGCGCTAGAAGTGGCGTATGAGTCCCATCAGGCTAGGCTATGGGACACATTTTTCAAAAATGCCTAGATTCATGTGAAATCAAGATCGAGGCCTAGAAAATTAGGTGGGACCCATACACCCAAGGTGGCATATGAGTCCCAGATCACTAAATTTGGGCCACATAACCTAAAAAGGCATGAATTATGATTGGATTTTGGTTTGTGTCAGGATTATCCTTAGAAAGATGCATTAATTAAGGCTTATGGATGAAAAATAAGGCCAATTAAAGTATAAAGAAGCCTAATTAATAATGAAAAATCTAGATTAGTGTGAAAGTGTGGAACAAAAATTTACAAAAACTTAAATAAGGTATAATTAAGTTCATTTAGCTTATAAGGGCCCAAGAACTAATGTGAATGTGTTGAACACACAACATTAAATCAAGGCAACATTATGCTTATTTTAACAAGGAGAGCCCAAACGAGCAAGAAAAGGTAGAGGGATACTTTTTCCATTGTCACAAATCTATTTCATATTTATATCATGGTATCAAAGCTTTTGTTTTGAGAAATCTAAGTTCTTAGATTCCTAGTTAAGAGATTGATATTTTAAAAAAAAATCTTATAAATTCCCGTATGCTCTTCTCTTGTGTTTTGGATGATTCTGAGAATCATAAAGGGTTTGAAAATATTTAATAAACTTTATATATTGCATCTATGTTTTGTGAGATCTGGGTGATTGTACCATTTTTTATTATTTTGACGATACTTTTGACTATTCCAATGCATCCAAGAGGCTCAAGAAAGTCAAGATTGGCTTTTGTTCCATTCAAATTGGAGATCATTTGACACAATTAAAAATGGGAGTTTGAAGCTCAGATCTAGTGAACAAATTTTTATAGGAGCATTTTCAGTTCAAACGGACCTTGCCATTGCACTCAGATGGCCCAAAAACCTTTATTTTCATATAAAATTTGTTCATTTTAGATAATTTTGATTTTTGACAAGATTTCGTTAGGAGGGCTATGACTTTAGGCTAAATTCAACCATTTTAAAAAAAATCATAACTTTTCACCATGGTGTTTGTTTTTGGAAAACAAGATATCATCAAAAATTTGGAGATGAGCACTTTCCATCCACAAAGGTATTGCAAAGAAATTTTTCTATTTTCTACCGGATATTGTAGGTTGAAGTTGTTTGTTGCAAATTTCTTAAAAAAATCATTTAACCCAGGAGCTCTATTTTTGGAAACAAATAGGTGTTTGGAAGGTATTGGAGAGCACTACACAAGTGTAAAGCTAATTTTTCTAGATTTTGTCTCAGATTAATTTTTATATTAAAATTTGCAATTTTGGCCATTATGAGCCTATTAAGAATTATATATTGGAAACAAATTTATGAACACTCTAAACTATAAAGTGCCAACCTTATAATATTTTGGGGGGTGATCTTTGATACTATTGAAAAGGGTGGGAGTGTATTGGTATTTTTATTTGGTGTTTTTTGCACTCATTCTTAGGGGATTGTACATGCACTTTGTAATCACGAATTGAGATAAATTTCCATTTGTGGGGGGTTAATCACTTCTTATAAACATTATTTTCATCTTTTTGTTGTCAAGATAACTTCAGAGAACTATTTGTCCTAGAAACAAGGGATAAATAATCACTTCCTTGAGCAATATCTACTACCCTATCTCCTTGGACTCATTCCTGAGCCAAGTGACTATGATCAAAAGAATGCATGGTTTAAAAATAATGAGATGGTCTATGGAACAATATGTCTTACTATTTTTGAGGATACTCTACATCACATAGAGCACACTGAGTACCCTTTCATTGCTTGGACCATCACCCAATACTTGTATGGAGACATTGAATCTTAATCTAAAAGTGATGTTTTCTTGGATAACCAAGCTATTGTAGATGATATTGAGACTTATGTTTCCCCATCTAGTGTGGAAACATCTTGTGTGGATGATTAATTTATTGATACCCCATCAACAATACTTGTTACAACTTTAGAGTTTAGAGATGCTTCTTCAAGGGCCTCCAATGATTCATTACAACAAGATCATTTATGTCTTCTAGATTTTAAAAATAATGAGATGGTCTATGGAACAATATGTCTTACTATTTTTGAGGATACTCTACATCACATAGAGCACACTGAGTACCCTTTCATTGCTTGGACCATCACCCAATACTTGTATGGAGACATTGAATCTTAATCTAAAAGTGATGTTTTCTTGGATAACCAAGCTATTGTAGATGATATTGAGACTTATGTTTCCCCATCTAGTGTGGAAACATCTTGTGTGGATGATTAATTTATTGATACCCCATCAACAATACTTGTTACAACTTTAGAGTTTAGAGATGCTTCTTCAAGGGCCTCCAATGATTCATTACAACAAGATCATTTATGTCTTCTAGATTTAGTGCATTGGGAGCAATTTCTACCAGTCATCTCTTGTTTGTTTGTAGAGTCCCTCATTTTGGATCTAGATGACACTATTGAGGACATACCTCTTCTCTTTGATAAAATAATTTTAGTCCTTGTATTTGTTGCTACTATAGAGTCTAGTGTTGCTTATTCAAAAGCTTCTAATGAATCCTTGCAACAGGATATCCATAGTCTTCCTGATTCAACTTTGTGGGATGACCTCTTGAAAAGTATTTAAAACTTGTTTATGAAGATTCATATTTAAAATTTTGGAGACACAATTGATTGCTTTCATCCTCTCTTTGATGGAGTTGATTCCTTTTCAGTTGTTGTGAGGGAACATTCTCACTCTCTCATTCATGATCATTCATCACAGTTTGGCATGAGTGTGGATACTTTTGATCAACATTTGGAGGAGAAATTTTTAGAGGATATACTTGAGTCTTTAGCTTGTGTTATACATCAATCTCTAGGAGATTTTGAGTTTTGATTTTTAGCAGTGTGGCCTAGAATGC
>CM021107.1:221741213-221813899 GCA_007115665.2 Sequoiadendron giganteum | reverse complement strand
TATTACCAGATGCATTATCGACAGGTTGTACCTATAGTATACCAAGTAACAGATTACTCCCAACATATTGATGTTAGATAGGCTGAGGACCAACCCAAGAGGCAAGCGAGGGGAGCAGCCACCAGGGCTAGCTACCACAGTTTTGATTGACACCATTCTTTTTGAGATCCATGGGCTCCATTTTTTGATAGACCCATGGGAATTGTATACTTTATTGATACAAATACATTTAATCCTTATTTGTACTATGATAGTTATATTTTAATATATATATGATTGATTCATTATGAGATGTGTCCTATTTTATCTATGTATTATGGATGGATGCTTCTTTATGTATGATTATGATATGCAGATGTTTATGGATGCATCTCCTTTTATATACTTCCTATGTATTTTATGATGATGTATGGATGAAAATATTTTTATCATGCTTAGACCCACAGATCTATGTATTATGCCCCTAATGGATGGTTTTATATGTTATGATTATGAGATGTGTGAGATGTCATGACATGTTCCCTATCTTTTTTTGGTATCTTTTTCACATATATATATAGATGATATGATGATGCAAATGTATGGTTTATGAGATGCTTAACAAACCTATATGATTTCCTAAATGATAATGGATTATGGCTTGATTATGTGGTGTATGCGATGATATGTAAATGCAATATTTTTTAATCTTTTTCTTACATTTTTTGCAATGATGATATATGGATGATATGATGATATTTATGTAATTATGTGATGGATACAAATGTAATTATGATATGAAATGATCAATGATGTGTAAAAAATATGAATGTAATGATGTGAGATGACCTACAATATTTATGGTTATGTTGTGCAATGATTATGATTTATGATTTGTGAATGTAATGGTATAAATATAATGATGTGAATGCAATGATTTCTTAAGATACTCAGAATATTATTATTCTTCGTAACTAAAAAATGATAATGTAAAATGATATGACGTGATATGAAATATCTATGATGTAAATGCAATTATGTGATGTGATTATGAAATGGGATGATTATGTTTCCTGATATGGAATGATCTGTATGTAATGATGATGTCAATGTAATGATTTCTAGGACACTTAAAATAACAAATCTCTATTATCCTTTGTAACTTAAAAATGATTATGGAAAATGTGATGCTATGTTATGCAATATTCATGATATGCAATGACATAAATGTAGTGATATGATATGCCTATGTGATGATTCATGTTTTCAATGAATGCAAGGATGTGATATGAAATGATGTAATATGATATGCAAATGGCATGAAATGACTATGACATTATTATGTTATGCAATCATGTGAAATGTAAATGATTATGATATGTAATGATATTTTAATGATGTGATATGCCTATGATATGAATACCCCTTGATGTGTAAGGATTTATGATGTGCAATGTAATGATATTCCATGCAATGGTGTGCAAATGATGTGAAATGACTATGCAATGATTTTGATATGTGACCGAATATGAGATGTATGTATGCTAATGATTGGTGGATGTAGGATTAATGTATTAATGATATTTTTTCATTAACTATCATGGTACCATGTTAGTGCAGAGAGAAGAAAGAAGAAAAATAATGATGGCAAGAGGATCCAACAAGTCCATGATCTATGAAACTTTATTAGAGATGATGATACATGATGATGTATTGCTTATCAGGAATTGGGATTTTAAAAGGGCTTACTTACCTTATGTTTGATAACACACATAGGTAAGATGCATCAACTTATAAAGAACCGGGATGGTGTTGTACCTAGTGTGATGGAATTTGACTCGGCAATCAGATAGGAGTATTCATGTTCACACCTAACATACGAAATGTTATTTAAAATGTAGTTCAAATGTTTCAAATATCTCAAACCAAAACATACAAAGGAAAACCTTCCTATGTGGTCAACAAGACACCTAAAACACCTTCCCTACAAACCAAACAAAGAACACATGACCAAGGTTATATTACAAGAACATCCAACAAGGACAACTGATAACAAGATAATGACCGTTGCCCCATTCCTTTCTCTCTAAATATTTTTATTCAGAAATCATCATCAAGAGGTCATTAGAATGAGTGCAATAAGATAAATCAAAAGAAAAATATCAAATAAACCAACAAGCTAATGTTCTTCATACCACTAGCCAAAACTTAAACTATGGTGATGCCTGATGTTGATGTCCATGGTAGGAAGGATGCATCCTAGGACATGATGTTATCAGATGATTTGGGATTGATTGGATGATAGATTATTGATACTCTGAGTTGACTAACTTGCTTACCTACTAATCTAGACTTAAGAACCTGATGTTTGAGTATACACTTTTAACCTGCTAGACTTGCTTTTGATTGCTTTACCAAAGGGCGGAGGCAACGATTGATTTATTATGAGTGAATGTTTATTTAAGGTGAAAACAAGATGGATGCAAAAAAATAAGATTTTTTGAATGTTTTTGGGTATTTTGAAATGTTTTGAGGCTATTTTTTGGTATTTTCAAGATGTTTTATAAATGTTTTGATTTTCAAAATTTCCAATTTTTTGGTATTTTTGAGATTTTGACCAAAAATCCTAACCTAAGGACCTATCCTAGGGGCCTTGGGGATTGATCAGAGATTAGCCTTGCCTACATTATACACACAAATACCACGTAGTTCAACTTGACACAAATTGTATTTTTGACCTTTTGATTTTTTGACCTATTTTTGGATTTTTGATATGATTTGGATTTTTTTTGGATGTCTTATTTTAAGGAAAACTACAAGAATATACATGAATCTAATCTGATGTAGATATAGGAACTTTTCTCTAATGTGATGTGATAGACTACTCTAATATAGCCAAGACAATCTAACCTTAGGAATGTGCCAAGTAGTACTAGGAGGGATCATGATACGAACACAAAATCAAGCTATGATGTAGACACAAATGGGTGGATGGAAGGGTGTGATAGGAGTGTAGATGGATGATGTGGAAGGCGATGGTAGGTGATGTAAAACAAGCCTTCGAGATCCTGGTGATGGAAAGTGCTTATTTACACAAGGCGCATGTTTGCTAGGTTTTCACCAAGGTACTTTCCCAAAGCACCACCAAAGTGGTTTTCACTAGAGGATGATTTTTATCTTTACTATTTTCAATCCTTTTTTTTTCTTTTTTTGGATTTTTATATATTTTTGATTATTTTGGTTTTTTGGTTTTATACCTTGAAAGTTTAGGCATAATTGTTTTTGAGATGGGAGTATTTCATAGGATCCTGCAGAGGTTCCCCTTCGGGTGCTAATAGTTGATACACCCCTTACTTGTAGCTTGCTATGATGATGAAGGGTCCCAACCAATTGGGTTCAAACTTTCCCTTGCTCTCTAGATTCGACACATTTTTCTAATTTTCCTTCAATACCAGCTCTCCAATTTGAAATGACCGACTCCTGATTCTCTTTTTGTAGCTTCGCTTGAGATGGTTTTGGTAGACTTGAAAATGGTTTAAGGAATCCATGCACCACTCATCCAATAGGTCTAGCTCATTCAGTCGTGAAACCTGATATTCTTCATCTATAATGAGATTCTGCAATGATATTATTAGGGATGGGAGCTTGATCTCAATAGGGAGAATGACTTTTGATCCATAGACTGGGGAGAAAGGGGTGGCACTTGTTAGTGTGTGGATACTTGTTCGGTAGGCCCATAGGGCAGGGTTCAATTGCAAGTGCCAGTCATGACCAACTTCATTGACTATCTTTTTGAGGATTCTTAGGATGGTTTTATTTGTAGCCTCAGCTTGGCCATTACCCTGGGGGTAGTAGGGAGTAGAAAAGTGATGTTGGATGTTGAATTTCTAACATAGTTCTCGAACCTCCTAGTTTTTGAAAGGTGCCTTGTTATCTAGGATAATGGCCTATGGAACACTATAGTGGCATATGAGGCAATTCAAGATGAACTTAGAGATAGTATTTTCTATAATATAGGTTATAAGAATGGCCTCTACCCACTTTGTGAAGTATTTTGTAGCAGTGATAATGAACTTATGTCTATTAGATGAGGTGGGGGTGATTTTTCCAATGAGATTGAGCCTCCACTACAAGAAGGGCCAAGGTGTAAAAATCAGGTGGAGATCTTGGGTTGATGTATGGATAAGGTCCCCATCATGTTGACATTGCAAGCACTTCTTCACATATTCATGAGCTTCCCTTCCATCATTAGCCAATTGTACCCCGTTCTCAGCAGTTTCTTGGCCAAGGTAATACCACTCAAATGTGAATCACAAATGCCATTATGTACCTTTGTTAAAGCAGTCAAAGCTTCCTCAGTGTTTAAGAATCATAAAAGGGTTCCCTCAATACTCCTATAGTATAGGGTGTTTCCTAAGATAAAAAAGTTGGATGACTTCTTGACAAAGGTTCTCTTAAGATTCAGGGTGATATTAGCAGGGAGGTTCACATATTCATGAGCTTCCCTTCCATCATTAGCCAATTGTACCCCGTTCTCAGCAGTTTCTTGGCCAAGGTAATACCACTCAAATGTGAATCACAAATGCCATTATGTACCTTTGTTAAAGCAATCAAAGCTTCCTCAACGTTTAAGAATCATAAAAGGGTTCCCTCAATACTCCTATAGTATAGGGTGTTTCCTAAGATAACAAAGTTGGATGACTTCTTGACACAGGTTCTCTTAAGATTCAGGGTGATATTAGCAGGGAGGACTCCTATTCTAAGACAATTATATATGTTATGATACCACAAGTTACTAGGACCAATGATTTCACACACAAATTTAGACTTTGGTACCTTGAAATATGGTAGAAGAAGCTTCTCTACAAGGAATTCTTGCTTTGGGACATTGCATGGGACATCAAGTAGCGATCCAATTGTTGCCATAGAATCCATTGCTCTATTATTAACTCTTGGTATCTTCTCGAATGTGATATCAATGAAGGACTCTTTGAGGCTTTACGCCGGTTTCTTATATGGAGTCAACTTTTCATCCTTCATTTGGTATTCATCGTTCACCTAGTTGATGATAAGCTGTGAATCTCCATAGACCTTGAGTGCCATGATCTACCACTGTGCAACCATTCTTAGCCCTATGACAAGAGACTCATATTTTGCAATGTTGTTTGTGTAAGGAAAATATAGCTTATATGGTTTGGGTATGCAATATCCTTGTGGTGTAATGAAGAAGACTTCATCTCTTGACCCATGTTGTGTGTAGGATCCATCAAAGTACATTTTCCAATGATTTTCTATGCTTACGTTAAAGATGGACTCATCAGGGAATTCTAATATAATTGGATTCTTTGAGTATATTGGTACTTTTGCAAGTTGATCCGCAATCACTTGTCCTTTAATGGCCTTTTTTTCCACATACTCAATGCCATGTTCTATCAGGATCATAACCCATTTATTTTTTCTCCCTATGAGTGTTGCTTTAGAAAGCAGATACTTGAGGGGGTTTATCTTGGCAATGAGTTTTATTTGGTGTGCCAACATATAGTGTTTAAATTTCTATGTTGCAAACACAATTGCTAAGAAATCCTTCTCAATGGATGTGTAATTCAGCTCGTATCCCACCATGGTTCTATTGATGTATTAAATTTCTCTATCCTTCTTGTTTTCATCATGTTGTTCTAAGAGAGCACCAAGGGTTGATGTTGTTGCTGATATATATAGGATCAAGGGTTTGCCTAGAATTGGTGGCATAATAACTGGTGGTGTGAGAAAGTACTCCTTGATCTTGTTGAATGCTTGAGATCACATTTCTCATCCCATTTGTATGCTACCCCTTGTGGAGTAGATGAGAATATGGGATAGCCTTATCTGCTAATTGCATTATGAATCGATAGATGGACTGGAGTCTTCCTTGTAAGCTTCTTTGTTGCTTCAATGTCCTCGATGCCTCCAACTCTAGAATTGCTTTAACTTTGGTGAGGTCTATCTTGATTCCTCTCATGCATATAATGTACCCTAGTAACTTTCTTGATTATACCCTAAAGACACATTTCTTAGGGTTGATCCTTACCTTGTATTCCTCCAATCTGTCAAAGATGGAACTTAGTGTCACTATGTGATCCCTTCGATTTCTTGATTTGGCCAATATGTCATCCACATAGTCCTCTATAGAGTTGTGAATCATGTTGTGAAAGATGCGAGTCATGGCCCTTTGATAGGTGGATATAACGTTCTTCAACCCAAACGACATCATATTCCAACAATATGTTCCCCATGAACAAGTGAAAGTTGTCTTGTTCTTATCTTCTTTGGCTATCATGATTTTATTGTACCCTGAGAATTCATCCATTAGTGATAGAATTTCATGTCCTATCATCATATCCACAATCATGTCTATGTTTGGGAGTGGGAAATCATCCTTGGGACATGATTTGTTTAGATCTCTAAAGTCAATGTAGATGTGGATGCCCCTAGTGGACTTAATGATTGGTACCAAGTTTGAGACCCACTCAGGATAATCAATGGGCCTTATGAAGCCAACATCAAGAAGCTTTTGTAATTCCAATTTGACCAATAATGCTATTTGTGGATGCATCTTCCTTAGCTTTTGTCTCACTGGCTTTGCCTATGGATATACAACTAGATGGTGTACCACAAATTCTGGATCAAGACCAGCCATGTCGACGTAGGTCCATGCAAATTGCACCTTTATTTCCCTTCGAAATGTAGCTATAAGTTCTTGTTATTCTGTCAGAAGTGTTTCTACATAGAAGGTTACGTGTGGTGTTCCTTATGTCCCCAAGTTGACTGGATTGCACTTATCTGCTAAGACTGCTGACTTCTCCTGATGAATAGCACTAAGAGAAATATTGAATCCCCCATCCTCCGACACCTTAGAGAGGTTTTCATCATTGGATGCATCCTTTCATTTTAATATTTTTGGGTTTGAAAGTGCCAAAGTGTGGTTTTCACTTAAAGACCTAAAGATTATTGTCAAATTTTCACTTTTGTGACTAAGGGATTCAATCGTTTCCCCATAATAAGCATGTGTGTCTAGTTCAATATCAAATCTAGCTTTGTGATCTCCACAAGGTACATCATCCCATTTTCCCATGAAATCTGAGAGCACCTCATCATTTTTGAATGTGTCTAAAATTGGTGGTCCTTGGTGGTTGTAGTCTATTAGCTAGGGATACACTAGTTTTAACTCATGGGTTTGGTTATTCAACTCAAAAGCACAGTGGAAATCATGAACAAGGAAGAGTCTTGAAACAACATAGGTAGGTCAACAATGGTATCTATTAGAACTAGAATTTTATATGAACATCTTAAGGCCTTTTTCCCATTTAAACCCATTCATTTTCTATATTTTCCATTAAAAAATCATTTTTCCACTCATATATAGCTTATACCCTTTACCATTGCCTTAATGTTCAATTTTACATCACTTATCACTTTACCACAGTCTCCCACAATGGGCTCGCAGTATGGCAGTAGTGGTTAGCAGGTTGGCATAAAGCACTTACCACGCCACTGCATGCGGTCTAAACATAGACTGCGGAGTTGCAGTGGGCGGTATGTCACCGGCGTGTGAATGGTTGGTAAGAAGTTGGCAGTTGACAGAGACATGTAGTTAACAACGAGGTAGCATGGTGGCTGGTTGGTAAGTAGTGGATGGTGAACATAGCAGTCGAGATCAGTCACACTACGGTACTGCTGATGGTTAGGAGGTGACCGCGGTGACTGTGGTGGATAGAGATACAATGGGTGATGGTTAAGGATGGGCAGTAAACGGTCACCGTGTTACCATTGATGGTCGAGTCAGAGACCGCGGTAGAGCGGTGGAGGGAAGGAAAGACCGTGATGGTCAGATCGCGATACTGCCACTGGTTCACAAGGTGACCGCGGTAGTGTGGTAACGGTTAGCAGATGGTGAAGGGTGACGGAAGCAGCGAGGTGATAGTCTATAGAGAAATTAATACTGTGGTACCGCTGGCAGTTAGGCCAGTGGCCACGGTAATGCGGTAAAAGGTTAGCTAACAACGAATGTGGCAGCGAGGGTAATAGTGAATGTTTAGAATTGCCATACCACCAGTGATAAAAGTAGAGCCCGTGGTAAAGCAGTGAATGTAATAAAGCCATGGGTAAGTAAAGATAATGAGCAATAATGTAAAAAGGAAAAATCAAAGATAGAACTATAGTTTGAGATATTTAATTTTCCGAAAGGCAATTCAATTAAATATTTTAAATTCAGTTAAAGAGTGCAAATGGTTGTAACAGAAAATGAAGGGTCACGACCCTTGGTGTTTACTATATAAATATTTCAAGAAATCGGTTTGTAAGGGGTTCAGTAGGAGAACAGTGAGAGTTTTTTCTCAGAAGTGAAACTGGGAATAAAATAATGTAAAAAAAAACCTTCTAGAAATAGTGCAATGGAGATGATTTCTTGACCGAATTCCATTCTGATTTTCATTGTTGTGATGTTATAGCTATTAATTTATGTTTAGTTCTCTCCAATTTCAAATCTCTCGATCATTTGAGTTTAAATTTCAAGTATATTTTAATTCTTCAAGGTGCATTTCTTCGCTTTGTGTGATTTTGTTTACTGGTGTCTACAAGTAAGAGTTAAATTCCTTTAAGTTAGTCACAGTGTTTGTAAGGTTTCTTTTGGATTGTTGAAGGAGAGCTAAGTAAGAAAATATTTCAACACTATTTATGCTAGTCATAAATTGATGAAGAAACATGCTAGTCATTATAACTTCATCCCTTGGAGTGTCTAACAACTTGAATCGTGTCAGAGAGGAATGTGTATATGTAATTGGTAACATTTTTTGACTTTGATACCCAATAGAAAGAAGGCACTGATCTACCATATCCCAGGGTGTATAATTTATTATAAATAAAATATTCAAAACCTTTCATTTGTATAATAGGTGTAGTTGTAGTCATTTTGTCTATCCATTCCCAGTTGCCATTGTGGGTAGACTGTTTAGCAGGAAGTTATTTTAAATTTGCATGTTTCACATAGGTTCATCCACCTAGGTCTAGCAGAACATAAAGAGTAGAAGGTTTAATGGTATAATTGGCCTTGTATGTTGCCCAAGAATGTTGTAAGGGCCTGCCAAACTCTTATGGTTAAAACCTGCATTTTTGAGAACCAACAGTATCCTTGTAACTGTCACTCCCACATACCTCAATTATGTCAAAGGTAAAGTTGTCTAAGGGTAGACATTTAGATATTGGTAACTGAAGAGGAGCTTTGACTATTTTAATGGGGGCGCTTTTACCATGTACGGTTATTCTGGTAGGGGTACATCCAAGACCAATATTTTTTAGGTTCTTCTCAGCAATGATGGGTTCTAATTAGTCATTGCTATTTTTTCCAACGCTTTCATTCTTATTATAGCCCATACCCAACATCAATTGTATTCCTCTATTAGTATCATCCATAGGAAGGGCTGGTACATGTCTTTTGTCTTGATATAGGAGACTAGATATATCTTTTTCATCCACCACTTCTTGGCATAGATCCCCCAACTTCTAAATCTGGAGGGGTCTGATCTAAAGGTTTGAGATGTTTTGTTGGATGGTTGTGGTTTTCCATGGGTCTTAGGAGATTGAGGTAACTCTCCTACCACAAAGGCACCCTTCTTCATTTTGTACTCTCCACATCCGTTGTCTTGGATAATTACTTTGATATTAGAAATGGCAAGAATGGAGGGTGTCTTTGTCTGAGAAGTGGATGGTAAGGTGGATGGCTCAACATACGGAGTTGAAAGGCCTTCATCATTTTTTGGAACTTGTGGGATTTTATGGTACTTGGCTTCAAGGTTCCTACAGTAAGCAAAGGGCTCGGGATCACCATGGATGGTAACCTCTTGATTTTCAAAGGGGAATTTAACACATTGGTGAAATGTGGATGCAATTGCTTTCATCCCATGAATCCAAGGATTCCCTAGGAAAATGTTATAAGGATGCTCTAGAGTTTTTTGATTTGGGAAAACAAGTCGCTTTGTAGGTTAGGTAGTGGAATAAATGTGTTTTGGGTTGGTGTGGTAATTTGGATGATAGGTGGGGTGACTTGCAGACTTGGTGGTGCATCCATGGGAGTTTGTTGTGCAACTAATGCTTAATGATATGCTTGTAGTTGTTGTTGTGCCAACAAATATTTTTGTTGGTCTTGTTGTTTTTGCAGTAACAATGCTTGTTGTTGGGATTGTTGTCATTGTTGTGCCAACAATGCTTGATATTGGGCTTGTTGTTGAGCTGCTTGTTGTTGCGCTTGGTATTGCTATAAATCTTGTTGATAAGCCTATTATTGTAACAGGGCTTACACGTGAGCTTGTTGTGCTTGTTCTTGTGCTTTTGCTTGTGCAGCTTGGGAAACTTGGGCTTGTGTGGCTTGCATGACATGTTGTTGTAATAAATAATGTGCTTGCATGTGTGCTTATTGCTACTACAGCAATGCTTGTGCTTGCACTAGGGCAGCCTGTTGGGCTTGTTGTGTGGCTTTATATGTTTGTGCCTGATGTGCGGCCTATCATGTAACTTGTGCAGCTTGTTGGGTTTGGAATTGCTGGAGTGCCTTTTGGTAGGCTTACTAAGCCACTTGCAATGTGATGCTATATTGGTTGGCCATGCTTGGATTTGGTGGTAAAGGTGGAGGATTTGGAATGGTATGAGATGGTGTGATGAGACTTTGTTGGGGTGGTTGTTGAGGTGTTTGAGTGATGACCATGGGTTGTGAGGTGGAGGCTATGATTAATGTGTTAGGTCCTTGGGAGACCACATTTTGAGATATTTGAGGTGTTGTAGATGGTGTAGTAGTTGATTAAGGTGTTTGGATTTTTTCCACCTAGTGTTGAGATATTGGTGCCATACTTGGAGTATTTTGTATGCTTGATATGTTGATTTGATTTGGCTGATTTTGGATAAGTGAAGGGAGTTGCCCTAAACCAAGGATCGGTGTGGATGTTGATGTAAGTGGGGGAAGTGGTGGGAGGATATGTGGTATGTTCACTTGAGAAAATGATGATGATGAGGGATCACATATTCCCCCTTGTCCAAATACTCCACCTTCTCCTTGTGAGGTCATGGAGAGAGAGACCTGTGCGTTAAGAGGATGTGTCGATATTACAACAAAAGAAGATGGATTATTGGTGTCATGAAAGATGAGTGGAACATATGGGTGTTTCAGATCTTGAGGGATGGATTGACCCAAGGTGGTGTTTGCATCCAAATCTTGGTTGTTCACAAGGGGATTTGTTTGAAGAGCATGAAGTAATGAACTCCCCTTGTTGACAATTGGTTGAGTTGGAGAAAGAGATGATGTGGATTGGGGAATGGGTTGAATGATGTTTTGAAAATGTGAACCCCAATCCTAGACCTGCACAAACATAGCAAACAAACACACTATTAGATTCAAATGCAAGTTAGAACTAAGATTCCCCATGAAATTCATCTACAATTCTCAAGATAGGAAATAAATGAAGAACAAAACAAGGAAAGTAATTTAATCCTATTTAAACATGAAAAATATTAATCCCGTGGGGGCGTTGGTGACAATTTATGTGTAGAAAATGGCCCTTTCCCAACTCCTTTGTGTGATTGGATGATTTTATGAATATTGATCCACTTGTTGAGGAAGAACAGTGCAATTCCTTGATAAAAACCTGCAATAACCTAGCTATGCTAATGGAAAATGCTCATGAAATGGATGAAATTGCTCTAAATGTGAAGATAGTAACTTTTCGCTAAATTGTGGATCCCAAATGAGAAGAAGAGGTTTCTATTTAAAGAAAGACAAGATGGAGGAATGAGAAAAATGAAGCAATGTGGGATCATTCAACATCCAATGGCCAAGTGCCACTTGTCAGGATGTGGGTGGAGGAAGCTTGAGCACATTTTGATGAATGAGCCAATAAATGATATTAGGTGGATTTTGAAATTCATGAAATGAATTGTTGGAGAGGGAAAGAAAATGACTTAAATGCTAGTTGGCTCAATGCACAAGGACATGTAAGAGGAGATAAATGCTTTGTTGGAAGGACAAATCCACTTGGAGGGATTTTCAAACCTGGAGGAATATTCCCCTAAAGATGCCATGTTGAGAGAAAATATAGATTCAATAAATCAATTAAATGTATTTTCATGTGCAAGTGGCAAAATCGAGAGAAATTAGGTGATTAGGATTAAATTAATCATAATTTGATCAATTTAATAGGAGATTAGATGATGTGAGAATTTGATTTATATTTTTGGGTTGATTTAAATCAAAGTTGAGAGGAATATGACTTAGACTTTAATTAAATAAAGATTTTTATTTATTTAACTAAAAAGGGATGATGTTAGATTTAAACAAGGTTTAATTTATTCAATTTAATAGGATTACTTTAGAGATTTAATTAAATAAAATGAATTATTTAATTAAATAGAGATATATGATTAATTTAATTAACAAGAGAGAATGACTTAATTAGATAAATAATGATTTATTCAATTAAGGGATGAAAGGTGATGACAAGCTAAGAAGATGATTTAGGATGAAACGGTGTTGTAATCAAGATCAAGTGTGTTGGTATATTTTCCATGTCTACAGAAAATATGGTGTGAATGAGATAAGTGGTGTAATCCCAAGAGATTTCTCCACAATAGTGTTTATGTCAAAATCATAAGGGAGTTTAGCCCCTTATTTTTCCAACTCTAGCATGTATTATGAAGGGTTGAGTCTCATCATGGCATTGACAATTTTGTGATTTTTGGGATTTTGGACCATTTCTATGATTTCATCTTGAGTCATCCCCAAGACATTATTGGTAATGTCTTCCACTTGACCTTAGTTTTAAGGATCTTGTGTTAATAGAGGAAAATTGGGTGGGGGATTGCTAGATCCAATGGGATTGATTTCGAGAGTGGTTTGACTCAAGTCACTTGTAGTAGATGTTTCTTTGTTAGCTTCCATGTTTTTCTTGTGTTGAGATCGAGTTTGCACCTTAAAACAAGGATCAACTTTTTAGGTATAAAGAAGAAAATATACGTTTTCTTTAAGGATCAAAGGATGGTGTGAATGATTAAACTCTCAAGAATCTTGAAGGGACACTATACTTTTGGACTTTTGGATTTGGGATTCGGTTTGGATTTGGATAATGAACTCATAGACCCCAAGATGTTGTATGTTATCTTGGAATAAATTCGTCCACAAGTTGATAATTTAACTAAGCATATAAAGAAGGATTTATCTACACATACTTAGTCAAACAAGATAATTTTGTATTTGATTTAAAGGCTTTGTCAGAATTCTAGCGTGAGGGATTTTTCCAAGATTCTTAGAGTTGTTGGTGAGATCAGATTTGATTGATGTTTGAGGGATGGGTGAAAATTTTGATTTTGATCCTAAATTAGACTTAGAGAGAATTTTTTTCTACAAGACCTCGGTATTGAAGAACATGCTTGTACTTCCTATGTGATAAATTCAAATCTTTGAAAGAGACTTGGGTTTTGGCTATAATAAAATGAATACAAATTGGGATTGTTCTTTGAAGATTTTTTGTAAAAATTATTGAACAACCTTTCTCTAACTTCGTGAAGTCTTGAAAGATGCTCCTCACGAGCTTTGAGACTAAGGTGCTTATGATGATTTGACTTAGGAATTTTGAGTTTTTGGGAAATCATGAGATTAAACACATGTGAGGTTCAATTGTCTTTTATCTTGTTTATATTGACTCTTTTCTACCAAAAACACTTTCTTGATTAGGTTTTAAACTGAATATCTATTGTCTAAATTTATTTTCATCCCATAAGGTCCATTATGTTAAAATCAAGAGGATCAAGGCAATAGTTCCCTAATGTTAACTTTAGCGAGAGAAAATTGAGATGTAAATCCAAATACATAGATGCCTTTAAGGATGAAATCCCTAAGGACAAGCAATAACACTTGGAGTTTTTCAATAGTATTTGCTCCTCCTAAAGGGTTTGAAATTTTGATGATTTGAGTGTTTTTCTCCCAATGTTTTAGATCCAAGAAAAGTGTTTTGATTCCAAAATGATTCACAATCCTAGGATAAAAAGAGAAAATATTTGTTGAATTCCCACTTGGATAAATCTAGCTATGCTTATTCAAAGTGGATGACTAGAATATTGACCACACTAGCTCCCCTCCACAACACACACTTCTTGGGTCAACCAAGCTTCAGTTCTCATGAATCTCCCATGACAAAATTTTCATCTCTACTTTGAACCATAAGTACGTGGGACAACTTCAAAATGACTATTCTTGCACCAACAAATAGATAGGGATTTTGGCCTCTATAACAAAAGGTTCTAGTATAGGCTTTCCCTTTGTGGGGGATCATCCATACAAAAATAGACCATTGTTTCCCTTCTTGTCAGAAAAATCCTAGTGATACTTGAACTTTCCTCAAGTACCCACACTTATATACTAGGTGGAAGTCGTTTGCTTTAGCATGTTTCTAGTTGGGTCATTCCCTGGGGTGATTAGTTTTTCCCACCAGGAAAGCCCTCTAATGTTGAACAATAGCAAGCAATCACATTTGTATTTCAATCACTATTTGTTTGCATGAACAAAGAGAGAACACATGCAATATAATTAAATCACACTAGCAAGATTTGTTCAATTTTAAGAAACCCAAATTGAAGTATGGAGGCAATCTCTTATACAACTTAATATCACCAAAATACTTTTGATTCTCAAGATCATCGTGAAGCATGAGAGAAGTGCATATGTATTTTAAATGGTATTAATTTGTAAAAGAGATTACAAAACACAAAAGGAACATGTTCATTTTAAACTTCAAAGTAGTAATGGATTATTTTTAAGCACCAAGATGAAGTGTGAAGTTTGCTTGTCCAAATTTTTAAATCCAAAACCAACTCTAGTAAGTTCCTAAGGTTATTTTTAACCCTTTGATTGTTCTTTTTAAAACCCAAACCAAAATTATTTGAGTCCTAAAAACTTCAAGATAACAATTTCCTTAAAATGGGATTATGATTTCTCCCAAAGTGTTTAAAAAAACTTGTTAGAATTATGTAATAATGTCATACTAAAACTTATCCTTGCTTCCTCCTTCTCTTCTTGGTCACTTCAACCTACAAAAGTTGGTTAATTTGTAGAAATAGAGCCACCGGAGAGGTTAAAAGTTCAAGTTGATCAATATAAAAAATCACATGTTAAAATAATATGAAAATTTGACATTTTACCCCACCCTAGTGTTGCAATCCCCAAAGGCATCATTGTTTGGAGAAGTCCAATGGTGCTCTGCTGAAGTCAACGTTGCTTTGTGGAGAAACAAAGACCACAATTGCGTCACTCTTTCACCAAGCGTCGCTCTTTGGAGTTTGAGTGGTCGGCCCAAGTGGAAAATGACAGGAGGATCACCCTTTGGAGTAGATGCAACATCGCTATATAGCGATGTTGGATTGATAGCATCATTGTTTGTCTTTTGTAGTGTCGCTCCTTCCTGTAGACACACAAAATTTGAAAAACAATAGAATTTTGACCAAAGAACATTTTTATTTCTCAAGATATGCCCTCCTTCTAGCACCAAAATGTGAACGGTTTCCCTAGACCTTCTTAAACATCATCAAACAATACAATGTTATTCAATAAACAAGTCTAAAACAAACATTCCCCATGCAATTCATTCAAATGCAAAGAACAATAAATGAAGATGAAAATTAAATAAAGCTATTAAATCTTGCTCAAGAACACTCAAACCAGCATCCCATGGTGGAGTTGGTGTTTCTTTGATATGGAAAGAAGCCCTTTCCCAATTCCTTGAAAATATTTGATGAAGATTGTGTGCTCCTTGATGAAAACTATGAAAACTTCGATGAAAATGGTGGATGAACTTGCTCAAATCTATAGATAGTAATCTTGCACAAAGTTGTGGATCCAAAATCAATAGAGAAGCTCTTTATTTATAATGAAGAATGTTGGAAGAATGAAGAATAGGATGAATGTGGGATAAAAGATGAACCAATAACAATGTGCCACTTTTCAACATGTTATTGAAGGGAGGTTGTGCACATTTGGGTCAATGTGCAAATAAATGCAATTAGGTCAAAATTTGAAGTTTGAAAGATGGCTTGTTGAAGAAGATGTGGAAGAGGAGTTAATGCCGCTTGGCTCAAGAAAAAGGACTTGTAAGAGGCTTTAATGCCATATTGGAGGACAAATCCTTTTGGGAGGGAGATTTCAAATTGGAGGAATATTCCAATGAGATACCTTTTTGAATGAAAATGAGAGAATTTATAAATCAATTAAATTGATTTACATGTGAAGGTTGCAAAATCTAGAGGATTTGATGGATTAGAGTTAGAGTTAATTAGGATTTAATTAACTTAGGTGGAGATTAGCTGATTTGACATTTGACTTAGATTTTTGGATTTATTTAAATCAAATGAGAGGAATAATGGATATTATATTTAATCAAATAAAGTTTGATTCATTTAATTAAAAGGGGTGATGAGTTAACCAAATAAAATGAATTATTTAATTAAAAGAGGGAATATTATTTAACTAAATAAAATAAATTATTTAATTAAAAGAGGAACATGATTTAACTAAATAAAATGAATTATTTAATTAAAAGAGGAACATTAGGATTAAATAAAATTTATTTATTTAATCAACGAGGAAATATTAGGATTGATTAAATAAAATAATTTATTCAATTAACAAAAGATGATGATTTAATCAAATAAAGTGATTTTATTTAATTAAAAGAGGAATTATGATGAATTAATTAAATAAGGATTATTTAATTAACTGGTTAGCAAAGAAGTGATTCAAGGAGAAATGATGTTAGTGAATCAAGATCGAGTACACAATATCAATCAGGATAATTTAAACATCTATAGGATCATAGGCTTCCTCAATAGCTGAGATCTTATCACTATAGCTCTTTGGTAGGGTCATCAAAATCTTCTCCATAAAATCTTCATCTATCAAAGTGCCTCCTTGATTTTTGACTTCATTTACCACACTGTCAACTCTCTAAAAATAGCTTTCTATATCCTCCATCCTCAAGTTTTCATATCTGCACTTAGCTGTCAACTTCTTTGATAATTTGACTCTATCATTTCCTTCATAGATTTCTTTCAAATTTTTCCAAACATCATAAGTAGTTTCCAATGAAATAAATTTTCTTAACTCAGTCTTAGACATAGCAATAAATATTGCATACGTTTCCTTCTCATTCTCTTCATAGGCTAAAATCTCATCCACACTAGAAGGGCCATTTTCTGGTTCAATATATTTTGTCTCAACAACTTTCCAAGTTTTTTACCCTAGAGAAATAAGGTAACCTCTCATCTACACTTTTCAAAAACTATAGTTAGATTCATCAAACACCAAAATTGTCAGTTTGTGCATCATCGTATCTACCCCAAGAAATTAATCTCTCATTCAAGGAACCTAGATCTGATACCAATTGTAGAATAGTCTGGATAACTGAGAGGGGAGTGAATCAGTTATTATAAAACAATTTTTTTATCCTTAATTAATTCAAAGAAAAATCCAATCAATTAAATAGAAATTAAACATATATGTACATGAAATCACTTAAAAACACCATGCACAAGGAACACCAAAATTTACGTGGAAACCTAAGATGGGAAAAACCATAGAGAATGTTAATTCTTAATTATAAAACAACGATTAAGGTGACACCAGTTAAGGTGATTTTTACAAGAGCTCACTGCCAAAGTGCTCATTGTAGGTAAGGCTCACTCCTAGTTGGGCTCACTACCCAGATATTATAGCCAAAGATAAAAAGTCTCACTACCAAAAGAGGAAGGCTCACTACCTTTAGAAAATAGCTCACTGCCCAAAGAATGATGAAAAGGGAGTTTTTGCATGTCATTAAAGAAAAATTGTCAAATCATGAAGATCATGTCTAGAATTTAGGAAATATGAGTTTTTACATTAAAATAAGGTCTATGAGGCCATTTTATATTGTAATAATTCATTTTAATGAAATTTATTTGTTTAGATGGTTTGGGTTTCAAAAGTGCACAAAATGTAAAAATTGCAATTTTGCAAAATGTAAAAGTTGTCAAAATGAGCAAATTGGAAGATGAAGAGTCACATGGTAGTTGGGAGGTTAGAATGTGGTTTCCATAATTTTAATGGCTTGAGTAAAGTTTAAATAGCATTGTAGATGTTGCAAAAGGGATATTTTTTGGAAGTTTACCAAATTGGAAACTCAATAACACTGTTATCCCATGTTTTTTCCATAGTTTTCACTATTTTTCAAAACTTCTCTTCTTTTGTATGGCCCGTACAAAATTTTATTTTCCTAAAAGATATTGGATTAATTTATAGGGGTGAGTTAAGAGTTGTTTGCTTCAAGTTTTATGGAATTTCATTAAGTATTGAGAGAGAACCATCCATTTTTTTGAAACTGCTCATTTTGACAGTTAAACCTAGTGTTTTGAGGGTTTAAAATGTGAAAATGGGCATTCCACCTACTGTATAAACTCTTGGCTCAATGGAATGACCCTTCTATACATATTATGAGTTTCCTAATGTTTTAGAAGCCTAGGAGTGTGTTTTTGTGAGATTGGGTTGATTCCCTAGAGTGAAAAGGGTGATTTCTATGTGAAATTGAGCAACTAAAGAGTGAATTTTCCAAGATATGTGTGGAATGGCCTATGTGATAGTTTTTTAAGATTTTAAAATATATTTAAAGGGTGTTACAATTTGTGGAATGGTCAGATAAGTTGTGGAGTATGCAAACATAATAAACCCTCCATATTTTTCTTAAAAACAAGGGTTTTCTAGCTTGGTATGTAATTGGGAGATTCCCTTAAGTATGGTTGTGGTTTTGGGGCTTTGATAACCTAAGAATTGTTTTCCAATCAATTTTTTGGGTTTTTGAAGGTTTTATGAGGGATTTTCTTTGTTAATAAGACCTTTTAGGCCTAATTAGGTCTATGTAGGAAGGTAGATTTTAGGCATATGTTCTAAAGTACTTGATGTCACCCATGAAGAATTTTATGTAGTAGGTAGAATGGTATCTAAAACCTTTTTTTTTTTTTTGAATACTTTTTCAAATTTTAGGAGTGAAGCTCCTGAAACTAGGTTTGCTTGCTAGTAGGATTGGGTGGTTGAATAAGGGAAGTTACACACCGATTTGGGTTCAGACTTTGTGACTAGTTGGATTGGTCAAATTTGTCATCTTAATATTGTTAGATTACTTTAATAGGAAGGTGGATGGTTTGAGTTGGTTTGAGTCCCTTGTAACTGCATCAAGAAATAACTATCACCAATAGTCATACAGGAATAAATTCACTATCTACTATCTCCAATGTACTTTCGCACAATGTTTGGATTTTTATATTCGCATTCACCACACTTGATTTCATCAAATAGAATAAAATTTTACTGATACCAATCCATTCCTTCATAATCTTCCCAAGTCAACCAAGCACAATTCCATTTTATGCTTTCGTAAACTCCTAATTCGGTCGAACACAATTTGAATTAGGTCACCAAAAAAACATTCCCATGGTGGAAGGGAATGAAACATGGATCACACATAACCTCCTCGCTCAAATAAACATGCTACATATTAACCATGATATCCAAAACTAAGGAATAGGATATACACATTACAATGGAAGCAATATTTCAGGACACACTAACCACTTTCCATATTGGTCCGGACCCAAAAGAGTGTATCTCATTATGTTGAAAAATGTATGGGACCAAGACAAGAACGATCAAAGATAGATCATCACAACAAAACATCTAGAGTATACCAATTCGGATCACCAAAGCAACAAAACTGAACCTTAATCAATCAACCAAGATATGTTGATATCAATGACAACCATTAATGAAAATAATCAACATCATCGTATTCCAACACTATTTTCATATGTCAAATATTTATATCCTAAAAAAATTCTAACTCAATGGATTTGTAAGATATTTTTTAAGATTTCATTATATATTTTTTTATGTGCTTTGTTTTCACTTGTTTATTTTTATTTTAAAAATTAAGTTAAAATTCACATACATATATTTTGATTGGCATTAAAAATTTGTATGTCTTTTAAACCCCAAGGTACACTTGCATATCCTCTCCTCTCATACCTTAGGGTGATCTTGAGGATCATAAATAAGTGTTATTTTTTTATTTTGATTAGGGGGCCTACTTGAGGATTTAATCACCTTAAGAGACAACCTCAACCATTTTTTCTATTAGGGTATAAAAAGGAAAAGGGAGAAATTTATTCCTTAAAAAAGACCCGTCGTCATGTATATTGGATCCTTCACAACCTTAGTTCATCAAGAATTGTGAGGTGGAGAGAATAATATAGACACTTAGTTCATAGATTCCCCTAGTGATATTGTAAATAGTATCCTAAGACCATCAACCATCTTTTAGTTTAAATCAAGGGAAGTGTATTGTTAAGTGGAAGAGAGATCTAAGATCCAACAATTGAATTAGATTAGATATACTTTTCCTTTTTGGACTTAACATTTAAAAAACCAATTAGGATTTGATGATTGAATAACTACCTAAAATGAGATCCAATCTTCTAGGGTTTGGTTCCTTTGTTGCAAATAGGGTAGATTTGATGTGTGGTTTGATTAACCTAGTTTTTAGGAGTTAATGGTGAATCCCAACACCCCAAGGAACAATTTATAGACCAGATTATCTTCCACAAGAGATAAAATTGCAAGAATATCTTGCTATTTTTATGGATGCAAGATTACAATATTGAATATCTAATGTAAATATGATTCCTTGTTTATAAAGGTAAGTTTTGAGATAGGATTATACAAGATATTGACATGTGTTTTAATCCTTTACAATGAGACAACTACCTCAACAATATTAAATGACCTAGGTAACAAAAATTAGATAAAATCCAAAGAAATAAGATGTGATACGATCTTATCTAGGAAACTAAGACTTCTAGAAAAACACCTAGGACCTAAGTAAACTTAGCATGTAAATAGGACCCACTAATTTAATAGTTAGGTAAAACACCTATTTACATCAACACCCTCTCTTAAGTGTAACTTAGGGAAAATATTATTATGTAAAGATGTAGATATGAATATGGATCTCAATTACGATGACATTTAGGTACCCATGTACAAATGCAATCTCTCACAAATGAAGAAAAGGGAAAAACCCAATGGGACAAAAATCTTCTCGAAAAGATAGAAAACATACAAATAAATATTATGTATGGAGGACTCAATGATACCCCTCAAGTATTACATCCATAATAAATATATAATCAATAACCCCCATAATAGGGAAAAAGAGAGACAAGATATGCCCCCCCATAATGTGTAATCACTCACAAAAATAGTAAGTGTCTGAAGGTAAATCATGATCCAAAGCCTAAAAAACATGTTTCTCCCTTTGGGAAGAATATAGACCAAGTAAAATTGTAGGAACACTTCTTATTCTTGATAGGAATTGGTAGGAAGATGAACCCATATGTATGAAGAGTGTATCTCTAAAATATGCTTATGTGTTGCCAAGTTATTGGTTGATGAAGATGGTACCACAATCCAATATGGTGCATGCCCAATCATAGCAAAAAGTGACAAACCAATAACTCCAAATACAACTATGTAGTGACATTTGTGCCATGACTGTGATCAAATAGGAGAGATAAACCCTCAAAGTGATCCTCTAAATTTGAAATGTGAGACTCCACAAACAAAGATTAAATGTAATGCATGATAAATACGAAACCCAAATAGGAAGACAATAATATAATTATTACAATGAATCACTAGAGTTTATCAATAAATGTATGATCTCAGTTGGAGAATTAGGAGTTGCAAGAGAAGCCTTTGGATAATCAATACACTCAAAACATGCATCATATTCAAACTCTTATAAGGTTTCATAAGAAAAGGGTAAATGGAAAATATAATTAATTATAATGAGGAAATATAATGTAGGATCATCTAGGAATGGAGGATAATGTGGATCTCTTAAAATCTCCCAAATCCTTGTTCAAACTGTGTGTGGGTATGAGATTCTTGAAATTTTATCGTAGGTCTCTCTAAAGATGCTTGCACTAAAACTAGAACCAATCAATCCTCTGATATCATCATTCTTATTACCCCAAATTGATATCTTCCATGTTGTCTCTAGTTCAAGTATGAGTCCATAATGTTGAGGTAAAAGATTGAGCCACCTACAATGTCTTAGGACTCCTTTATGCCAAGACTCATAATTGTCCTTAGAATGATTACAGAAGGATGAGTTGTATAAACCATGATTACAATAATGATACACTTCTCAAATGATAAAATGAGATATCAATACGTGAATTGAGGCTGAAATGAAGTATAATGATCAAAACAACACCCTTAAAATTGTTAATATATCCAAGTAATATCTAGTATACCCACCAAGAAATAACTAAAATAACAATATACCTAGGACATAAAATGGAAAAATTGAATGGATGGATGGATAAATATCCTCAATACCTTTCCAACACTGCAAGAATAACAAATATTAGATATCATGGAAAAAAATTATGAGCTCAAGAGCCAAAAAATAAGATTTGACTTAAATCAAAAATTACTATTCCCAAATAAAAATAAATAAAAACAACTTGCAAAAATAGGAAATTCATAGAGCCAACTTCCTGATGATATCTCACTTGATGAAACTTCAAATTTATGCTCTATAAGTTCCATTTTATCTTGCCTATGTTCCTAGTCCTACTTGATGTTTAGCCTAAGGTTGGGGTTTTATCTTTGTTTTCATGTAAAACCCTAGTGTTTTATTTTATGCCTTGGCTGGGTTATATTCAGTCGTAACTTTTTGGGAGGGTTTTAAAACAACTTAAGTCCTATCGAATCATCTAGTTTGGGCCCCTTTTAATCTGTCATTTTATTTCCTTAGCTAGAATTTATTATTTCCTAAGTCTAGGGTGGCCCTGTGTTCCCCCATTTAAAACAAACTTATGTCATTGTTTGTCATCGGCCTAGTGATGTCCCCTCATGCTTTTAACAAATGTTTTATATTTTGCAGTGGGATGAATTTCCATGACTGTAGATCAATCATCGTTTGATCTTAGTTGTTCCCCGCTATCCCATGATGACCCCACCACACATATTTGGTCGATCACGATATCATGGGTGAGTGCCACGTGTCTCATCTGGTGAAGCCAAAGGATTGGGAGGAATACATTGATACATTAATCTGGTTTTAATACATTATGTAGTGGGTTACTAAAGCAGTTATGAGATGCACATGCTTCAAATCAATGAAGATGTTATAATATTGGTAGGAAAGGTGCTCGATGGTTAATGACAGAGTCGAAAACTATGTTGAATGAGCATGATTGTCAATGGTTGAGATCAACAGTTGTCCGTTATCATGCGATTAGGAGTTGTAGGGTCTTTACTGATTGCAAAATCATGGGCGAGCACCATGTGGATTTCCTTGGCAACGCAGAGTATGGTGGGTTGGTGTTGCCACAATGGAGGTCATGTCAAAATGTTTTGAAGGCAATCATTTGATGATCCAACCAAAATGAAAGATCGATGGATAGTATTTGAATCTGCATCAAATGCGATTGGAGTCGTTGGTGTAGCGCACGAGTGACCTTTAATGGCAGATGAGATTTTCTCTAGCATGATTTGATTGAAATAAAATGAACATTTCTCTATTCTATTGTATCACAAAGCTTTCAAAAAAATTTGTGGAGTAGTCTCAAAGCTGAGGACAAATTTACAAGTTCTTGCAGTGAAGGTTAGGGTTTCTAAAAATATAAAGCTGTAAGTTGAATTCCGTGTCTCCTGGTTAATTTGTAATCTAAATTTTGGGGAAATTTGTTATGTGCTTGTCGAAGGGCTTGTTCATAATTGCTTTAGGGTTATAGGTTAACTGAATTGTGGGAAATTGTAAGTTGTTGTTCTATAACTTTGTAGTTTCATAAATGATCCTATAGAGGAAGGGATCTATGACAAATGTTGCTTAAGTGATTATGAACAAAGGAATAAAGACATCAACAATGAAGTAGCAGGAACATTAATCAGAAGGAATTCAAAACATAGAATCAAGAGAGAGACAAGAAGACACCAATTTGATTACGGAGTTCGCCACAACGTGACTACGTCTCCGGGTCGAGCTCAATCGAGTGACCAATGTATTGAAATGTTCTGAAACGCAGTACAATCTCCACGAGCCTCTTGTAACACTGCTTTACAATATCTTGTAGCCTTTCCACAAAGTCATATAAAAAGTCTCTCACTCACACCCCTCTCAAAAGCTCTCAAGGCTAGGGATGACTAACAAGAGGAAGAAAACTGACTTTGCCTAATAGGATCTACTACAAGACTCAAAACATCAATAATACATCACAACTCAAATATTCTCCTAATTCCCTCTAAAAATTCTCTCACAAAAGCCTCTCAAAGACCAAGAGAATGGAATACAATGGAGAATGATCAACTAATGGATCTTTCACTAATGGCTGATCCCCACTAATGGCTCCTTTTTAAAAACACTCCAAGACTCCTCCCTTTTATACTTGAAGTTTACCCGATATGGGGAATAACCACAAAGTTATAAAATCCTCCATATTTACATATAAATCAAATAAACAACCCCTTAATCTTTCAAATTAATTTGGAGCCCTTCGTTCAATTTATTTTTGGGCTTTTAGTTGAGGGGTTTGTTTTGATTTAAAACAAATAACCATTAGTTGGTTACTTTGCTTTAGGCATTCGGGCCTAAAAGCTAACAAAACAAAACCGAGCCCGTCTTATAATGAAAGAGTTTCGTGGCTCAACGGTGACATAACCTTTTGGGAGCCCGGCGGTTCCGGGTTCAACTCCGACCGTCGGTTCTTTTAAAACCGTTTAAAACAAAATTAATAACAAAACAAACCGCCACCTATATTTGGTAAAGGCATCGGCCGATGGTGCAACGGTTAACCGTCCGCTATTTCCGGGGAGGTCATGGGGTCGAGCCCCAAGCGGCTACAAAACATTTTGTTCAAAACCAACACCGACGTCACAGCCACGTGTCAAGCTCTCAGGAGGCCACGTGTCCGGAAACTACTCGCCATGATACCACGTCAGCATCCATGTCAGCTGCCACGTCATAAGAAAGACACGTGTCATCGCCCAATTCGCAGACTTTGTTGACGTCATCAGCCAGGTCACCACACCACGTCAGATGTACGGACTGTACGGACTGCCACGTGTCAAGACCCCATTGGTCCACGTCATCATCCGTACGATGACCCTGTCTGCCAAGTCAGTAGGATGACGTCATGCTGACGTCAGCAACCATACCACTTGTACCTCAGTCAACCGGAAACTTTGACTGGCTCTAACTCCCACGTACATGCTCCGTTTTCGATGAAACGAACGCCGTTGGAATCGTGACGATGAGCTCTTCGCGATGACGTCAACTTCACCAAATTTGGTGATGATGAATTTTCCACCTTTTTTCTCGTCCCTGATAGCTGAGTTGACCAACCTTTGACCGAACTTTGACTGCGCGTAACTTGAGCAAACGGACTCCTTTTTCGCCCGTTCAAGTTGCGCCGGATTCAGAATTCTGTGCTCTACGCAATGGCACTACTTCCGAGAGAAACTGGAACACTTCAATTTCAGGTCCTGAAGATCCACCTGGATCAAACCTCCCCACTGAAGAACTTTTGGTCCTCCAAAAGTGTATAGTTCCTTCTAAACATCTCGCATTCAGCATCTTGCCATTCGCCACAATCTGAATACACTAAAATACACTGCCACATCTGCTTGCTAGGGTCTTACACTTCGGCAATGCAGGAATTCACAACTCCTCATGATGTAGTTCAAAAATGCAACTTAAAACACCCAAAGCAAGAAGTAAAAACTGAGTATGATAAACCTATCCCCCAGTGCTTCTTACAGGTAGTTCGCATTCTACATCTCTCGCCATTCTTTCTAGCATGCTTTTGTTGCTCTTTCAACTGCTCGAGCATGGATTAGCGCCTCAGCCTGACATATTCCTTCACCTTTGTACTTCGGAACAGCTGATTCAAGGCTCCACCATACAGCTCGGGTCCAGCAACAAGGTCATCAATAAATCCTTCAAGAACTCCATTTGAGTTTAGACTTATCCTCCAAATGGCCTCAACTGAGTCTTCAAGCTGAGAACATGCAAGGTCACTGTTGACCGTTCTCAACAACTCTGTCTAAAAAAGTGCTCTTCAACTGAAGCTTCGCACTAAAAGAAACTGCAAGAAACTATCAGCAACAAATTGCTATCCTGCAGTAAGAAGTTACAAAGTATTCTCTTTCCAGATTACAAGACATGGCTTCCAAGAGCCTTACAAATTCTCAATCTCTAGAGAAATACAACTTCATAAAAATTATTACAACAAGTTTATTTAGAGCTCACAAAACAATACTAGCTTATCAACATATTCATCACACTACAAAAGATGTAATAAACACACACAAGCTGATATACTAGTTTGATGAGCGTTGTTCCCAGCTCTTATGAAGCTGTTCAAAGGAACTCTCTTTCACAGGTTGCTCAGGCTGTGGTTGAATTTCTCCTGGGACTGCCTCAAAAGTGGTAGCTACTGCTAGCTCTGCTTTCGTCTCCTCAACTTTCTGGTGGTTGGGTCTCTCAGTAGACCTCAATTGACGATGAAGATCTGGATGCAGCTTCCAACACTTTGCTTCCCAATGTCCACTGATGCCACAATGGTTGCAGAAGTTCTGAGCTTTAGAGGATTGTCCATCTCCTCCTCTAAATCCCAATCCTTGGTATCGTGGACGCTTCTTCGCCTCGATCGGATTGGTGATGCCTTGCTCAGAAATACCAAAGCCTTTCCCTTTGAAGCCCATCTTCTCGAGTAGCTTCGATCCTATGCCTCTTGTGTGCTTCTCGAAGTGTGCAAAAGAGTCTTGCTCATCCTCTGTTGACTTCTTCTGTTTGATGGAAGAAGAGGCTTCGAGATAATTATTGTCACTATCAGGCAGATTTAGAGTCTGGAGGTACTCCTTCTGTCGACAGTAAGCACACTCTATTGTACCAGGAGAGTTAGCCCAATCATGGCCACAAGCAAATCTAGCCACGGGCCTCATCGTTGAAGAAGCTCTCGTACTATCAGGCAGTGTAAGCGGGGAGTATGAGGATGATGTATCCTTGGAATGCGGACAGAAACCACATATGTGTCCACTCCCTGATACAGGAGGACTTCTCCTGTTCTGCTCCTCTAAGATGTCCTGCAACAACTTTTGCAGTCTTTCCTTCTCCATGTTGGATTCCTCCAACATCCGCTGAAGTTCTGCATTCTCTCTCTACAAGCGTCGATTGGCTTCTTCCAATTCTTGCATCCTATCAGCCTTCTCTCGATGGTCTCGATAGAGTTCTTCAACCATTCCTTTCATTGACAAGAGATCATCCACCATGGATGGGGTCAATGTCATCCTGGAAGATTCACCCTTTTCTAATGCCATCTTTGCTCCAAACTCCAAATGTCCACTAATAGAAAAATGAATCACAATCACTCCTGCAAACTAGCCAAGCAAAGCTCTGATACCACTTGATCCGTATAGCGGAAGGGATCTATGACAAACATTGCTTAAGTGATTATGAACAAAGGAATAAAGACATCAACAATGAAGTAGCAGGAACATTAATCAGAAGGAATTCAAAACATAGAATCAAGAGAGAGACAAGAAGACACCAATTTGATTACAGAGTTCGCCACAATGTGACTACGTCTCCGGGTCGAGCTCAATCGAGTGACCAATGTATTGAAATGTTCTAAAACGTAGTACAATCTCCACGAGCCTCTTGTAACACTGTTTTACAATATCTTGTAGCCTTTCCACAAAGTCATATAAAAAGTCTCTCACTCACACCCCTCTCAAAAGCTCTCAAGGCTAGGGATGACTAACAAAGAGGAAGAAAACTGACTTTGCCTAATAGGATCTACTACAAGACTCAAAACATCAATAATACATCACAACTCAAATATTCTCCTAATTCCCTCTAAAAATTCTCTCACAAAAGCCTCTCAAAGACTAAGAGAAAGGAATACGATGGAGAATGATCAACTAATGGATCTTCCACTAATGGCTGATCCCCACTAATGGCTCCCTCTCAAAAACACTCCAAGACTCCTCCCTTTTATACTTGAAGTTTACCCGATATGGGGAATAACCACAAAGTTATAAAATCCTCCATATTTACATATAAATCAAATAAACAACCCCTTAATCTTTCAAATTAATTTGGAGCCCTTCGTTCAATTTATTTTTGGGCTTTTAGTTGAGGGGTTTGTTTTGATTTAAAACAAATAACCATTAGTTGGTTACTTTGCTTTAGGCATTCGGGCCTAAAAGCTAACAAAATAAAACCGAGCCCCTCATATATATGAATGAGTTTCGTGGCTCAACGATGACTATACCTTTTGGAAGCCCGGCGGTTCTGGGTTCAACTCCCGACCGTCAGTTCTTTTAAAACCGTTTAAAACAAAATTTATAACAAAACAAACGACCACCTATACTTGGTAAAGGCATCGGCCGACGGTGCAACGGTTCCTCTGTCCGCTATTTCCGGGGAGGTCATGGGGTCGAGCCCCACATAACTTTTGTTAAAACAAACCGACGTAATTGCCGACCACCGACAAGCCATGTGTCAACCAGGGATTCGCCGGACAAACACAACCAACTGCCACGTCATCAGGACACGTGTCATCGCCCAATTCGCAGACTTTGTTGACGTCATCAGACATGTCACCACGCCACGTCATGTGTACGGATCGTACAGACTGCCACGTGTCAAGCCCCCATTGGTCCACATCATCATCCGTACGATGACCCTGCTGCCAAGTCAGCAGGATGACGTCATGCTGACATCAGCAACCATACCACTTGTACCTTGGTCAACCAGAAACTTTGACTGGCTCTAACTTGCGCACACGACGTCCGATTTGCACAAAACGAACACCATTGGAATCGTGACGACGAGCTCTTCGCGATGACGTCAACTTCGACCAATTTGGTGATGATGAATTTTCCACCTTTTTTCTCGTCCCTGATAGCTGAGTTGACCAACCTTTGACCAAACTTTGACTGCGCGTAACTTGAGCAAACGGACTCCTTTTTCGCCCGTTCAAGTTGCGCCAGATTCAGAATTCTGTGCTCTACGCAATGGCACTACTTCCGAGAGAAACTGGAACACTTCAATTTCAGGTCCTAAAGATCCACCTGGATCAGAGAGAGAGTGAGAGAGATATGAGTATTTAATGATAAAAAATAATTAAATAGAGGGAGAGGGACATATCCATAGAGATTCATGGATCCTTACATGTACAAGTGCTAACAAATAATCATATTTTGATAACTTTGAATAATGAAAATAATATTATGTTTAAAATGAGAGTTAAAATTATTTTTAAAATTTATGATTACTCTCAACAATAAGCACTCTTAATCCTTATTATTCAAACCACTCAAATAATTTAAATAATTTAACCTATGAACTGGGTGAGTATCCAAAGAGGTGAGACACATACACACATGATTGATATGTGCTCACACACACAAGCAAGTGGCTATGGGAAAGTCATGCCTCAATTTGGCTTCCCATCCAACCAGAACAAAGTTATACCTCTTGATAACTTTGATAAGTCGCCACACAAAAATAAAATTCGAGATTAATGAGGCAAGCAAAGCTTCATATGCTTAATAATCATGAACAAACCAGATGGCTCAAAAAACATGCAAAGTGTGTTATGCAAGGTGGCCATATAAACGGAATTATAAATGCAAAAGTAGTGTAAAGAATGTTCAAAGGAGTCTTGCTTAGTTCATGTAAGGTCTTAGCCTAGGGAACATTGTGCTTAATGTATCCAAGAGAGGACCAATGAAAGAATAGAAGATTCAAAACTTAGGGGATGTAATGTGTCGTGCATCAAGCCACTAAGAGGAATATAATATGCTAAGAGAGATCACACTCTTGAGGGACATCACACCCAATGTCACCACAAAGTGAAGACACATCGCTTGAAGTAAGAAGACTACACCATGAAATATGAAATGCAAAAGAGTAATGTCAATGTATACCCCCACTTAAAACAAATTGCTAAGCACCATGCTATGAGCAATTACTTCAAAGTAGAAAATGATAAGCGTTAACAATAAAGAGGACATGAGAGCCAACTTGGAAATCCCTATTCCAATTCACATGTTTCTAAATAAAGCTATGTCATTTAAAGGAAAAGAGAAGGGGTTGCCCCAAAATGAAACTCACAACACATGAGGGATCCATGGATTTGGGGTCAGTATATTCTTGTTACAATATTTTTATAAAGAGCTCGAAACTGTCATCATTCCCCAAATACTCATAGAACTAGAAGAATGACACAAAGAAAGTGAAAAAAAAGAAAAATGCTTTCAGGTCAACATGGAAGAGACGTGAATGTCTCAACGCCTTGCATCATCCCCAAAAGGAAAACACAAGATAAAGTAAAATATTTTGGGTCAAAATGGAAGAGGCATAAATTTATTGATGCCTTGTGTCATCCCCAAAAGGAAAACACAAGACAAAGAAAAGATAAAGGAAAAGATTTGGGTCAACATGGAAGAGACATGAATGTCTTGATGCCTTGCATCATCCCCAAAAGGAAAACACAAGACAAAGAAAAGATAAAGTAAAATATTTTGGGTCAACATGGAAGAGAGATGAAATTATTGATGCCTTGCATCATCCCTAAAAGGAAAAAACAAGACAAAAAAACTTAAAATATTTACGACATAAAGAAGAGTGTAGGTATAAATAGAGGAATGTCACAAAGAGAGAGAAACACCAAATATAATGGTACACAAAAGAAAAAGAAATAATGTAAAAGGAACATGCGATTCAACCTATTAATAGGTCATCCACATCCCAATCATGTTCATCATATACAAAGGGATAACAACTATCTAAAGGGACAATAGCAAGTGGCAAACTAGGGTCACCACCAAGTTCAACACTCTTCCTAGGAGAATTATCATGTAAGCTAATAAAAGAGGAAAATAATACATTCAATTTATTATGTACCTTCTCATCAATTTTAGTAATCTCATAATCATCATCTAAATTAATCACAACATTAGGTCAAATGATAATGTCTAAAGAAGGTTTTAACTCCTGTTGCGGTTACGATATAGGGTCTTTTTATTTCGGCGAAAAGGGAGACTCATCGTGCATTGCTTTAGTCAAGTTTGGATTTTGATTTTATTTGTTTGTTTCTTTGTTAATCTTTCAAGCAAGAGCACGAACTCTATTCCTACGCTCTCTAGAACTTCTATTTCTTTTATTACGACTATCAAGTTGCGTTTGTGTAGGAACGGGTTTATCAACCATAGGTTTCTTTTATTCCCTAAGGGGAGGAAAAAAAGGAACCATGGAAGGTTGGTCAACCACTTTATCTTTAGCTTTGTAAACTTGCTTTATCTTAGGAGGTAGGATGGGATTGATTTTGTTATCACTTGGTATTTTATAGGAGGTAGGCAAAGGATCTGTCTTAGGTTGGTCTTGGTTGCTTGGTATGTCTTTAGGTTTGATCATGGTTTGATCAAGGATTGTAGGTTCGGTCATAGGTTGATGCATGTTTTGAAGGGATAGTTTTTCTATGCATTTTGCCTTGAACTTTTGCTAGGATTTGAAAAAGAAGTCTTCTCGGGGTTTAATAGGTTCCATAGGCTAAGGCCAAAAGAAATCTAGTGAAAATTTTCCACGAGAAGACAAAGGGTTAAAGCCACTATCGTGTACGGTAAATATTTCATTGTCAAAGGGAAAATTTAAGCATTTATGTATGACTGATGAGATGACTTCCATGGAGCATAGCCATGGGTGACCAAGCTTCACACAAAATTGATCCGATGTTGATATGATAGAGAATGAGACATCTATTTTTTTCGGTCCTATTTGTAAAGGTAAGGTGATCAATCTCATTGTAGGGAAAGCGAAACCGTTATGCATATTTATCCATGCTTTTGGTTTATCATATATTTTTTGATAGAGCTCATGCACAAGTAAGAATTCCTTGGTGATAACATTCTCTCCACATATGAGATTTATTAATATCCCATTAGTGGGCTTATCAAATATTCAACCGACTATGTAAAGAGGACCATCAGGTGCATGTTTAAGTATATCTTTAGAGGAGAAAGCAATGTCCAAAGGATTTTTAGTTCGACCCTTACGAGGTTGAGTTTCGATCAATGTAATCAAACCTTTTTCAATATTATCCATGGGACCTTGTTCAATGGTATCCATAAGAATTTGTTGAATTGTATCCATTTTCTCATCATCCGTGTCTACATTCATCACATCGTTCTTTGAAATTTCAATAGCTTTGACAAATGAAATATTATGTTTAGGCATAGGGTTGGTAAATATTTGAAAATTTTGGTTAGGAGGGGTAACAAGCTTATTTCCTTAATCATTAACACCTGTAGTTGAAAGACGACCGAAATCAATGAGGTCTTGCACAATATGTTTAAGATGCTTGCAATGTTTCGTGTCATGTCCATTTTGCTGGTGATAATGGCGATAAGAATTTTATCTAAAACTTGTAGGTAAAGGTTTATTAGGGTCGAGAGTTTTAACATGAGGCAGGGTAATCATTTTCTACTCTAAAAGCCATGACATTGTGTTATGAAGGGTACCAGGTAGGGGAGAAAATTGCCTTTTCGGGTCCCCATAGTTAAAGGGTATCGTCACTTTTACAAAAAATACTTGGGCATCGACATTTTGAGTTGTTTGTTGAGGGGGGTTTAGTTGAAGGGGAAATTTATTCTATTTCCTAAAATGTTGGTAATTGTTTTGGCCTACATAATCAGACTTCTCAGTTTGGCTAGAGGTGGATTTTGCATCACGACTACTAACTGAGTTTTGATAATCATGGAGGGAAATACATAAGTGCATGAAGGAGGGGAACTTCATCATGAAAAGCTTATATTGTATCTTACTTTTCAATTTCTCTATGAATATTTTTTGAAGGTGAGGGTCCGGAACCTTTACATCGATTTGGGAATAAAGCGATTGATAGTGTGAAATAAAGTCGGTAATATTTTCCTCTTCTTTCCCTTACATCTCATCAAATCAGCCAAGGTCATTTTATGAGTCATATATACTTGAAAATGTTTGATAAATGCCTCAAAAATTTCATTGAATGAATGAATTGAGTTGTTCGGTAACGAAGAAAACCATTCTAAGATGATATCCTTCAAAGATGGAGGGAAATTTTTAGGTAGGAGTTTATCGTTAAGAATAAAGTCACTACATGAGGTTGTATAAGCGAGAACATGGTTATAAGGATCTCCTTTCCCACCATATTTATTGATTCTAGGCACCTCTATACATTGTGGCATCAAATTTCTTAGTATCTCCAAGGACAAGGGACTACTTTTGACATAATATGTAGGTGGGCCATTTTGATTTTGGTTGACAGTGGAAACTTTCCTTTGAAGGGATGAAACGGTTTGCAAAATTTGGTTTATGAGAGGGTCATTGTTTTCATTTTGAGATGGAGGTGAATAAGGCAGAGGTGTGTATGTGTTCAAGGGACAAGTGAATGGAATGCTTGAAGGTGGTAAAGTGGTAGGATATATGACTTGCGATGCCACAAAGGTACTAAGGATGCTAACGGAAATACCCAAGGAAGGAATCATATTACTAGTAGGTTGCATCGTTGTTGTAACTTGAGGGTTGGTATAGGTAGGAATATAGGAAATTGAACATGTGAGAGGAGGGATTTGAATTCCTCCTTGGCTTGTAATATTGTTCGAAGGTAAAGGACAACTAGTGGTTGAGGTAAGGCGTGGTCCAAAAATCTGAATTATGTTACACATAAGATCAAATCCTTCACTTTCAATCATATGATGTATATCTATGGTAGGGATAACAGTGGTTTAAACGTTCTTAGTACTTATTTTAGTTTGTAGGTTTTCTAGGATTTCATGGATTTGGATTATGTTTTCTTGTGGAATACTAACAGCCATTGTTCCAACATGCGTCACACTACTTGAAGGTAAAGAGTTGTTAAGGGTATGGTCCATACCTAGTGGACTAGTGTCAACACTAGTAGTGAAAGAGCTAGATAACCCAAGATCCATAATGATTGTGCTATTGCGGGATGACATGAGTCTCGAACTTCATCTCACTATAGTATTAGCAATAGGACACCAAGTGGAAAAGATCATACAAGGGAAAATCAATGAAATTCAATGAAGCTAAGCTAAGCTAAATGAAATGAAATCAATGTAACATAAGCTCTACAAACTGAAACAAAAAAATAACAACAACAAATAGAAACAAAGAATTTAATGCTAGAAAACATAGTTTAAAATATAAAACGATACTAAATTGCCCAGAGGGGTGTATGAGTCCCAAACAAGGTTTTTCAGAGGTTTGAATGTTGAATAATAGTCACCACAGAATATCCACAAATTAGGCAAAACCACTTGTATTAAGACTAAATTGCCTAGAGGGGCGTATGAGTCCCAGATGAGGATTTTTGCAAAGATTTTAGAAAATTCCAAGTGAAAGTTATGCTTTTTGTTTTGGATGATGTCTAAGATAAGTGCAAATGCAGTTTTCAAATGAAATTCAATGATGCAAGATGCAAAAATGCAACCTATATGCACTTTCACTAATGCAAGATATAGAAACCATATAATTTCAATTAAATAATGCAAACCCTAATGCAATGTTAATGCAACCTAGATCTAGGATGATGATCCACTCCAAATAAAAATTAAGATGTTATAAATGTAGGTTCACCAAAATGAAACCTTGGAAATAAGGGGCAAGGGGTTTCTATCCTTGAAGAGATAGGGTTCCTCCTATTTCATTGTCTTGTTTCACTCAAGGAAACCCTAGAGATCTCAATCCACGAATGAAATGAAGGAAAGAGATATGCTAAAGGTTGTCCTAGGATATGGTTAATGACTAAAGAGTGTTTCACCACCAAGCTAGGGCTTGGAAAGATAAATGACATGCAAGATAAAATATGAAACCTAATGATATGCAAAGCTTCACTAAATGACCTAGAAATGAATGCAAAATAAAATGTAAAACTAGGAGATTTGATGTGTGCACCTGGAAACCTATAGGAGCTTGAATGAAGGATTGAAATGCTAAAAAAACTACAATTAAGTAGACTGGGACTCATACGCCATCTTGGGCGATTTAGTCCCATATTAGGGATTCTAGGCAGGAACATAAATTTGGCAGAGACAAGTCTAGAACTCCTAAAAAGTGCAAATTTGGCAGTATTGGGACTCATACGCCAAGAGTGGCATATTAGTCCAGTTTGGATTTTTTAGAGAATCTACATATGAATATGCTCTTCAACCTCTGCTCTTCTTGTTCAACTTAATTTTTGGCTTTGAATTGCTGAATTTTGCACTATAGAAGTCTTTCAATGCTCTTTAAAACAAGGTGACAACTTGGACAACTTTGTAGACTTGACAAATTCTTTCCAATCTTTCTCTTAAATATGTCTTCAATCTAGATCTGAAAATCACACACTAAAGAGAGGAGAAATGTTTTTTTGTTAGTGGAAATGGGTTTGCCTTGGTCAAACCCTGTTTTGGTAATCAAACCTTGTAATGAAATCAAATGATATAAAGGAATGATGAATGAAAAAAATGTAATGTTGCAACTCACTAAACCATACTGATAAAGTGCTGCATAAATGTATGAAGTGGCTCCAATGGATTTAGGTCTTGAATCTTGCTTGTATGTGATAGATCTTGAATTCAATGCTTGCTTGAATCATGAAACCCTACATCACAATTGTTAGCTCAAAAACAAACATGATACATGGTGACTTTGACATGATGCTTGATGCTTGAATAATACTCCAAAACACCTGATGAACAACAATTGAAGGCTCTTGAATGCTCTTGTAAGCATAGATTTTTCTATATAAGAATGCTTCATCAACTTTCTAGGTTACTTGGATTGCTTGTTAGGTGAAAATAAGTGAAATAACCTTGTATTTATACTTGTTTATGCTAAATTTACTGAAATTACAACACTACAAGCTGACATCAGATCTAGGAGGATAAAATATCACCAAGAATTTGAATTAAATTAAATTTTGATTCACACAGGACTCATGCGCTAGAAGTGGCGTATGAGTCCCATCAGGCTAGGCTATGGGACACATTTTTCAAAAATGCCTAGATTCATGTGAAATCAAGATCGAGGCCTAGAAAATTAGGTGGGACCCATACACCCAAGGTGGCATATGAGTCCCAGATCACTAAATTTGGGCCACATAACCTAAAAAGGCATGAATTATGATTGGATTTTGGTTTGTGTCAGGATTATCCTTAGAAAGATGCATTAATTAAGGCTTATGGATGAAAAATAAGGCCAATTAAAGTATAAAGAAGCCTAATTAATAATGAAAAATCTAGATTAGTGTGAAAGTGTGGAACAAAAATTTACAAAAACTTAAATAAGGTATAATTAAGTTCATTTAGCTTATAAGGGCCCAAGAACTAATGTGAATGTGTTGAACACACAACATTAAATCAAGGCAACATTATGCTTATTTTAACAAGGAGAGCCCAAACGAGCAAGAAAAGGTAGAGGGATACTTTTTCCATTGTCACAAATCTATTTCATATTTATATCATGGTATCAAAGCTTTTGTTTTGAGAAATCTAAGTTCTTAGATTCCTAGTTAAGAGATTGATATTTTAAAAAAAAATCTTATAAATTCCCGTATGCTCTTCTCTTGTGTTTTGGATGATTCTGAGAATCATAAAGGGTTTGAAAATATTTAATAAACTTTATATATTGCATCTATGTTTTGTGAGATCTGGGTGATTGTACCATTTTTTATTATTTTGACGATACTTTTGACTATTCCAATGCATCCAAGAGGCTCAAGAAAGTCAAGATTGGCTTTTGTTCCATTCAAATTGGAGATCATTTGACACAATTAAAAATGGGAGTTTGAAGCTCAGATCTAGTGAACAAATTTTTATAGGAGCATTTTCAGTTCAAACGGACCTTGCCATTGCACTCAGATGGCCCAAAAACCTTTATTTTCATATAAAATTTGTTCATTTTAGATAATTTTGATTTTTGACAAGATTTCGTTAGGAGGGCTATGACTTTAGGCTAAATTCAACCATTTTAAAAAAAATCATAACTTTTCACCATGGTGTTTGTTTTTGGAAAACAAGATATCATCAAAAATTTGGAGATGAGCACTTTCCATCCACAAAGGTATTGCAAAGAAATTTTTCTATTTTCTACCGGATATTGTAGGTTGAAGTTGTTTGTTGCAAATTTCTTAAAAAAATCATTTAACCCAGGAGCTCTATTTTTGGAAACAAATAGGTGTTTGGAAGGTATTGGAGAGCACTACACAAGTGTAAAGCTAATTTTTCTAGATTTTGTCTCAGATTAATTTTTATATTAAAATTTGCAATTTTGGCCATTATGAGCCTATTAAGAATTATATATTGGAAACAAATTTATGAACACTCTAAACTATAAAGTGCCAACCTTATAATATTTTGGGGGGTGATCTTTGATACTATTGAAAAGGGTGGGAGTGTATTGGTATTTTTATTTGGTGTTTTTTGCACTCATTCTTAGGGGATTGTACATGCACTTTGTAATCACGAATTGAGATAAATTTCCATTTGTGGGGGGTTAATCACTTCTTATAAACATTATTTTCATCTTTTTGTTGTCAAGATAACTTCAGAGAACTATTTGTCCTAGAAACAAGGGATAAATAATCACTTCCTTGAGCAATATCTACTACCCTATCTCCTTGGACTCATTCCTGAGCCAAGTGACTATGATCAAAAGAATGCATGGTTTAAAAATAATGAGATGGTCTATGGAACAATATGTCTTACTATTTTTGAGGATACTCTACATCACATAGAGCACACTGAGTACCCTTTCATTGCTTGGACCATCACCCAATACTTGTATGGAGACATTGAATCTTAATCTAAAAGTGATGTTTTCTTGGATAACCAAGCTATTGTAGATGATATTGAGACTTATGTTTCCCCATCTAGTGTGGAAACATCTTGTGTGGATGATTAATTTATTGATACCCCATCAACAATACTTGTTACAACTTTAGAGTTTAGAGATGCTTCTTCAAGGGCCTCCAATGATTCATTACAACAAGATCATTTATGTCTTCTAGATTTAGTGCATTGGGAGCAATTTCTACCAGTCATCTCTTGTTTGTTTGTAGAGTCCCTCATTTTGGATCTAGATGACACTATTGAGGACATACCTCTTCTCTTTGATAAAATAATTTTAGTCCTTGTATTTGTTGCTACTATAGAGTCTAGTGTTGCTTATTCAAAAGCTTCTAATGAATCCTTGCAACAGGATATCCATAGTCTTCCTGATTCAACTTTGTGGGATGACCTCTTGAAAAGTATTTAAAACTTGTTTATGAAGATTCATATTTAAAATTTTGGAGACACAATTGATTGCTTTCATCCTCTCTTTGATGGAGTTGATTCCTTTTCAGTTGTTGTGAGGGAACATTCTCACTCTCTCATTCATGATCATTCATCACAGTTTGGCATGAGTGTGGATACTTTTGATCAACATTTGGAGGAGAAATTTTTAGAGGATATACTTGAGTCTTTAGCTTGTGTTATACATCAATCTCTAGGAGATTTTGAGTTTTGATTTTTAGCAGTGTGGCCTAGAATGCTTGATTTTATTGTGAGAGCCTTCAACATTGACATGGGGACACTTGAGCCAAGTTAAGAGACTTCATATATTTTGCACTTTCTTTGTTTACATTCCTTTCAAGACTTGGGAGATAGCTTGTATATGCCATTGGTTTTGTTTCTTCCCATGGGGAGGAATGTTGTTTGATGATCATGGACCATCTTCTACATCAATTTTCAAGCATCTACCATTGGATCTCTTTTGGGGGGCTACTTAGTCCTTCTCTTCTCTATCTATTCTGTGGGGTGTTCTCTCTCTCTCTCTCTCTCTCTCTCTCTCTCTCTCCCTCTCTATTTGTGGGGGGCTTCTTCTTATTTGGAGGGGAATTTAATCTGTATATTGGTACCTAACATGACCTCATTTTCTGGGACCCATCATCTTTTACATCTTCCTAAGCTATGCTTAAGGGGGGGTGTTAGTGTAGGTTTTTATTTTCCTAGTGAAATTTTTAATTTTCTCTTAGTTATAGGTTTTTTCTACACATTTATGAAGCATATTTAGGATAATAAAATGAGTTAATCATTTAATAGCTAGGAGATAAAGTGACGAGTTGTCCTCCACCTTTTAAGGTGGAGTATTTACTTTTTCATCACTTTATTTAATGCTGGTAGTTATTGGTGGTCAATTCCTATTGGTTGATTTATCACCTCCATCCTCTCTTTAGTTCTATATAAAATCACCACCTAGCTTGCATTTTCTATCTTGGAAGCTCTTAATGCAATTTTGTCATCTTGAAATTGCACAATCTCTCAGAGTTCTGGTTTTCATTATTTAAGTTTTTTGAGTTTATGTAACTTTATTTTCTCTTAAAAAGTTCCTTGGGATATTCAATCTATTCCAAATTTCTAATAGTGTCCTTGTTGCATTTGGAATTTTTAGGGATTCTATTAATATTTAAAATTTCTTTTTATTATGTTTGATTTGCATTAAAATGTTTTCTTGTTTATCATGAGGATTCCTTAAAATTGATGGAAGAGTTTGAAGGGGGTTATTATGGTGATGCTTTAATTAGATGGATGAGTTTTTTAAGGTGTTGAATATTTTCTATAAATTAAAAATAAATTAATAAACATAAATGCAAATCAAATTTATTTCAATTTATTTTAAATTGCTAATTTTTTTAATGAATTTACCTCTTGTGCATTGCAATGACATGATTCTTTAAATGAAATTTGTATAATTTTCTCAAAATATGCTCATAGAATGATATATTCACATTTTGGTAAAAATAATAGAAATGGTTCATGCTCCTTTTTTCTTTTATGAGAGACAAAATGCAAGTCCATTATAACACACTTATGTTTATATTTGGTAGTGATCGGACATTGGAATTGACACTACCAAACCATAATTCGATCATGTTATAATGTGAGAGTGTTATGTTTTTTGTTACACAATGATATTATTTGATATTTTGACCCAAAAATGTTTTTTGGCCACTTTTTGATCCCTAATATTTGTGTACATACCCTATGCTTTCAACCTTCTCTACTCTTGTGCTTCCATATTTTACTCATTTATCTCAACTCTTGTGCTATCAACTCCACCTTCTTCTTGCCTCTCCCTTCTCTCTTATATGGTCTCTCCCCCTCTTTTCCATGCAATTCAATCCTCTCTTATTTCTCCTCTTTCATTTCTCCCCCCATCCCTTGTCTCAACCCATCTTTAGCTGTCTCTCTTGTCTCCATATGTTTATTTTTTCTTCTACAATAGTCCATCCTTCATATGTCCTACCCATGTACTTCCGTCCCCATTTTTCAACTTCCTAATCTTAGACAAATTCTATTGTTTACTCTTTTATGATAGATGGTGTTATTTCTCTTTACATGATTTTTTTTAATTTATTAATTTTTTAAGTCACCTAATTTCTAATATCTATTATTTTTGAGTTTGGAGTAGGAATCATTCTCTTCTTTTTAATAATTTATATTTATTACTTTATTCCTTTTTCATTCATCCATGTTTTTCATTATTTCTTCTTTGTAATATTTAATTATTTTAAAATATTTGATTCCTTTCTGTGAACATAAAATTCCCAAGCTCCCTTTGGGTGATTTTGTTTTTCTTAAGTACCAGCCACACTCTCCTTTTAAAAGACAATATCAGGCTCATTTCACAAAATTTCATTACAAATTGCACCACTTGTCAGCCAAGCGCTCTGCGCAAGGTTTTCTTCCTCTCTCTTTTCAAAAGCTTGTGCCATGCTTCCACCTGTCAGCATTTCACAATCTTCAATCTATCTATGCATTGCTCTCCTTTCAGGCCCGACCACTCGCCACATAGCATCAGTCCACACACATTCCTTGGCGGACCCCACCTTTAGTGCAATATGTTTGAAGACCTCTACATGTCTTCGCAGTGTAGGTTTTTTCATAGCTTAAAGGGGAAAATGAACGCCGGCCTCGACTGCTTGCCACATGATTTTCTAAAAGCTTTCTCGCAAAGGAAAACATGCAGGCGAGAACCCATCACCAACTGCCATATTTTGTAACTGCCACCATGAGTAAATTGCACGTGTCAGCACTCTGGTCTATTATGACCACCTCCATCATTTGTAGGGGATGCATCCGAATCTAGGACATCCTCGTTCATGGCTCGAATATTTTCGGTCGCAACGACAAGGGATAAATAATTGCTAAATGCATCATTGCTCATGATCGAAGGATCTTTTCTGTTATTGGCTTGCTGAGCTAGGTTTCATTATAAATACTGCTTCTTCCATCGAAGCAAGAGTTCAGATTTTGAGAGGAAAATATTGGTAGAAGAACCAGGCCTTTACCACTTTTTATATTATTGTAAGGACTTACAAACTATGCCATTTTTTGGCCTTTCTATTTTCTTGAAGATTTTGATAAAGTTTTACTATGCCATTGTGGTGCTAAATGTTTCATTTGCAGAACTTCTATAATTTTTATGCAAGTTGCTAGTTTAGATCATGTCTTTGACTCCTCGTTTCAGTAAATGCGTATGAATATTATTTTATGTCATTGAGTGTATCATTTAGATTTTATCTTTATTTCCTTTCATTCTGGAACATAGCAGATAGCTGAACGGGCAGTTAGATCACATCTACAAGATAGGTCTATCGTGCCTCGCATCTAAGTCTCAGTGCATCACCCTAGTTAGATACTTTTATTTTTATACCTGCTTCCTTTTCCCATTCAAAACCCCAATTATAGAAGAGCTAACTTCTTTAAAATCTGGAGGTTACTCAGTTTAGTGCAATAGGTCCCCCCTTTAATTGAGTTTCCTAAAGAGGTCTGTTACCTTTCCAATTTTTAGCATCTACAATTTTTTTCTCTTTCCTGGCATGCCTGGTGGGACCACTTAAAAATACCAAATCAACAGGGTGTATAGGTCATCTACCTATTACTAGGTCATGAACCACAAAATAAAAATAAAAATCCTGGCTTGTTAGTGCCTCCACTAGTAACAACACATACCAAAACTCGCCCAATAGAGGTTTTCGATCCCAACCATAATGTTGATCACAAACTGAAATTATGTGGCCTGGGATGCCATAAGCCCCCTTGTAGCCCCAGTTGCACCTGCTGTATGAGCCCCTATCTTGATCTCTTCTCTCAAAGCTATTCCAAAGTTTATCGGAGATGGCTCAAGAACACCATCCAAACATCTGCAAGATGTTGCAGATGTGTGTCTGGTGCATAGAGTTACATATAAAAATATAGTGTTGAGATCGCTTGCTACTTCTCTACAAGGAAGAGCACTAGATTGGTATCACATTCTACCAACTAATACTATTGGTACTTGGGACGATCTCAAGGATCCCTTTTATGAAATATTTTCTAAAAATGAAGATAGGTCTTTGCTATATCACCAGCTATCAATGATAAAGTGGGCCCCCTCTGAAGCCATGGCCAATTTCAACACCCGATTCCACACAACTTGGTAGAGGATCTAGAATGCCATCCGACTGCCAACTAAGTTAGCGTTTATGTTTTACTTAAGGTCCATCAATGTTGACATCTCCATAATGATCTAGTCACTCGACGGGACCACATTATCAGATGCATACAACATAGTAGTTAAGGCAGAGAACAACCTAATTAATGTCGGGAAGCTGCCACCTCGGACCATTATGTGGATATTCCCTGAAATATCAACTTCTGCTTAGGAGATGCCATCTACCAGCACACTCGTTCCGAACCCATCTATGTATACATATTTGAGTGCGCCCCAAAATTCCGCTTCTACATCCAATGCTTCCAAGGATGAGATGAGTGACATAAGGGAGATGTTACAAAACTTGACAAACAAATTAACCACTATTAAGTGTAACCAGGCTACTCCTCCGAGACTATCCTACCAAGGCTATCAAAGCGGTAGACCCTCCTACCAACAAAACCAATATCAAGGAGTTGCATGCATGACTCTGCCGACTCAGAAAAATCACCAAATAGTGTCGGTATCGACTCCGCTAGGTCAGCTCAAACTAGTACAAGCAGAGAGATGACCACAGGGTAGAACAATCTTGCTGAAGATTTCAATCCATGGTGCTATACTTGTGGTGATGCTCATATGCCTCAAAATTGTCCGCGTGGAAATTTGCAGCAAAAATTTGTGGAGCAATGTAGCCAAGGTGTGGTGATGAATTCAGGATACACATACGCCTCTCCCCAAGTGGAGAATGCGGTTCTCACTGCACAGATGAAGGGAATTCCATTAGAGCAATAAAATGACATAGCTCCTGACCATGCTCTCTTCTCATTCATGGAAGGGGAGGAAGCAGTGTTCACTTATGAAGTGTCTACATTGGCGACCCCACAAGTACAGTCCAACTACAAAACTCGATTGAAGAGAAGATTCATAGGTGAGCCGGTCACCCCACAGCCTAGAAACATCCCAGACCAACCCTCTGGCCCTTCCATGGTCACTCCACAGCTATGCAAGGAGATTATTATCACCAAATCCAAGGAGCAGAAGCCTCCAAATCCGCCACCCTTCAATGTGGTGGAACAATTAAAGAAATCTTCTACTAATGTAACCCTTTGGGATATCTTAGCCATTCCAGAGCATAAGTCATTACTACAGAAGGCCCTGCAAAAGATACGACTGAACAGTCAATGGGAAAAAATCCCGAAAAATGCAACAAACTCATCGCCTCTAGCCAAAGTTCTTACAAATACTATAGAAGAAGCTCCACCCGAAGCCAAAGAAGAAAAACTGAAACCTAAACCTTTTTTCTTGAATCTCATTGTGGGGAAGAAACTACTGCACAAATCCATGATCCACACTGGTGCTGGTACTACAATCATGCCCAAGAAAATAGTTGAAGCTTTAGGGCTTAGCTATGAGCCCTTAAAGAGAGGAGTTATGCAGCTGGATGGGAACAAGGTCAAAACTGTAGGCCTCATTAAAGACCTCCCCTTAACTCTATTTTCCTATCCTAGTATCATAGTGCCTCAAGATACCATGATCATTGACGTCCCTCCCATGTTCGACATTTTCTTTCCCTAGGAATTCACCTCAAAGATAGGCAGATACCTTTCTTTGGATTGGTCCCACCTAATTCTCAGAACTAAGCACGAGTCCAAAATGAAGATAATATCAGAACCTTTACATTCAGAACATGTAGCTGATGAAGCCATGATAAAATTCAAAGATGCCAATACCTTCGTCGCCAAAGGAGAATTCAATAGTAGCAAGTTGTCGAAACATGAGCAGGCAACCGAAGACGAAGCCAATTGAAAGGAAGTTTTCTTAACTAAAAATGTAGGAACCAATCCTTTTGGAAATTATCATGCTACCACTTTGGGCACTTATGTCATCTATGATGAAGATCAAGAGTTCTCAAAGGTATTAAAGGACTCTATGCCCGAACAAGCCTCAGAGCTTTGGACATTACACTGCAATGGTGTGAGATGCAAAGTTGGAGTAGGTGCTAGGATACACCTAATGTCACCATCCAATGAGTAGATATTCAGAGCATTCCATTTTCAGTTTTCTTGTTCAAACAATGAAGCCGAATATGAGGGTCTTGTGCAAGGACTAAGCCTCACATAATGCATGGGTATCAAATAATTAATGGTGTTCAGAAATTATGAACTTGTAATCAACCAAGTCAAAAACATCTCCGCTACAAAAAATGTCCATATGCGGTCTTATAGGCATAACCTCATCGAAGGTTTCTAAGATTTAACATCCATGCTATGCCAAAGGAGAAAAATTCAGATGCAGATCACATGGCCATGATAGGATCTCAATTTGATCCTATCTCTAACTTAATTGAGAATGTGCACGTTGTACGAGTAATCATACGACCTTCCAATCCCGATAATGATCAAAGCTAGCAAGTGTTCAAAAGAAATGAACACATCGCCTCAATAATTTAATAGTTGGGAAAGTTCGCCAATCAATTTCAGCCAAAAATTGAAGAAGCATATGAAGGACAGATTATCCAGTTGAAATCAAATAAGCTTTCAACTCTCAAAAATCTATTTGACTGCGATGACGCAAGAAATGATAGAAGAAAATTTGTAGCCAACCAAGTAGACTACATCGACCTGGAGGTCGGGAACGAAAGAAAACTTAAGGTCGGGAACGAAGTCCCACAGTATGATAAAGATAGGCTCATATACTTCTAGGAGAAATATGAAGGGGTTATGGCCTGGTCTTATGATGACCTCAAGGGGTATGATCTTGATATCGTCCAACACACCATCGAACTAACAAAAGGTGCTAAACTGGTTCGACAAAAATAGAGGCCCATCAATCCAAAGATTGAAGCCTTAATGGAACAAGAGCTAGAAAAGCTGATCCAGTCCAAGATCGTCTTTCCAATCAAGCACAACACGTGGGTATCCAACCTTGTTCCAATCCGAAAGAAAAATGGAGACATTCGTCTCTGTGTTGAATTTCATGACCTAAACATGGCATCACTAAAAGACCACTATCCACTACCTTCCATGGAATCAATCTTGCAGATTGTGGTAGGTTCAAAGATGTTTTCTCTATTAGATGGTTTCTTAGGCTACAATTAGGTTCGGGTTAGAGCAGAAGATCAACACAAGACTACGTTCACCAACAAGTGGGGAACATTTGCATATGCTAAAATGCCTTTCGGCCTATCAAACGTAGGGGCTACCTTCCAACGGGAAATGGATATCACCTTCAGAAAAATGATCAAAAAAATAATCCTCATCTACTTAGATGATCTGACCGTATTTTCAAAATCTAAAGATGACCATTTTGATCATCTAGAGAAAGTTTTCAAAAAATGCTAGGAGTTCGGGGTGTCCTTGAACCCAAAAAAATGTGTTTTCAGAGTACTGCAAGGCAAATTGTTGGGGCATGTAGTGTCCCAAGAAGGAATCACTATTGATCCTAAAAGAGTAAAAGCGATCAAAGAACTTCCTTTTCCAGTAAACAAGAAAGGTGTACAATATTTTTTGGGAAAGGTTAACTTTGTAAGCAAGTTTATCTCTGATTTTGCAGGAATAATTAGACCAATCACCCTGATGCTAAAAAAGGACCAATTGTTCAAATAGACAAAAGAAGCGAGAGAAGCCTTCGAGAAGGTGAAAGATACTATTTGTTCAGCTCCTGTGTTGGCGAATCTTGACTTATCAAAGGACTTCATAATGTATGTTTTTAGTAGCAAGACAAGCATCACCACTATTCTAATTCAAAAGGATGATGAAGGAAAGGGAGAACACCCTATAGCATTCCATTCTCAAACTTTGAAGGAATACGAGACAAACTATAACTTCATCGAAAGACAAGCTTTCACAATTGTGAAGGGACTCAAGAAGTTCCGACACCTTATAGCTTTCACTAAAGTAATTGTTTATGTCACACATTCCAGTGTGCGAGAGTATATCATGGAAGGAGAAATCACCGAAAAAAGGGCCAAGTGGATCACTAAGATCCTAGAATATGACATTGAAGTCAGGCCTACGAATATTGTCAAAGGAAGAGGGTTGTGCGAATAATTGGCACACAACGAAGAGGTGGAACTTGAGGAAGAACAAGCAGAGATAGTCCTAACAAACGAACTCAAACCTGAAGGCTGCTGGTTGACAAATAGGGTAAGATTTATGCACACCAGGGTGAACCCAAAAAAGTGGTTTACAATTCGAGTGAGGAAGGAAAAATTCTAAAAACCTCACCCATGCAAAAAAATTTCATTTTTAGGGGTTCGAGCGAACTCAATGTTTGAACGAACCCAAAAGGGGATTGCTCGAACCAGGGTTTGGGTGAACCACTTTGCATGTGGGAACCCGCGTTTCCCATTGTGGAAAGGGGGTTCAATCAAACAAGGGTTCGAGCGAACACCTGGGGGTTCGAGCGAACCCATTAGGTTTGCTCAAACCCCCTTTTCAAACCTTCCCACCCTCTGACACAAAAAGACTCCAGATTTTTTCCCTTCGAAGCTCGGGTTGAGGATGAAAATGTAGGAGACTTCACAGAACCAAATGGAAGATGGTAGTCCTCAGAATGAGCTATCCAATGAATATAATTTTAATATGTTTTGGTTTTATTATGTGTGTTTTTTTAGCTTTATTAAACATAGGTTTTTTCACTGAAAATCAAGCTCTCTGTTTTACACATGTGGAAAAATAGAAAATTATCAAAATAATTTTTTAAAAATTATGTTCATGCTGGGTATTGATGTCCTTGATCCATTAAAAATAAATAAATTGAATTTTGATACATACATAAAAAGTTATGTTGTATACAGTCCGCCTATGTCTGAATTGCAATTGGTTTGACTTCGAAACTTGATTAAGGAAAAAATATTCAATGAAAGACTATGAGACCAAATGAAAGTGCTAAATATCATAGTTACAAATATAAATTAAAAAAAAATAGAATTTTACCCTTGATACAAAAAAATTTATGTTGTATACAGTGAGTGTCACTTTTTAAAAATGTTGTTTTATGAAAAAAACTAGTTTTCGTGGGAGATGGAAAAAGAAGTGCAATCTGATTCCAAAAATTTTGGAAAAAATATTTTTAGAATCTACACACAAAATGTGATGAGACTCTAGTTTGCATCATCTTCAAATTCCTCATGGTTTAGCTGCTATAGGTGCCCGAATGTGAATATTTAGTTAAAAATAATAATTGCAGTGTCCAGTTTGGCCAAAAATTGTAAACCACTATTGTGGGATCACCCACCGACAAGTATCCATCAGGACTTCTATCTCAAAGAAGGAGATTCTACCAGCTACAAAATAGTGGGTACTCACTTATTGAAGGGATCCTTTTCAAAAGGAATTTCAACGACGTCTTGTTGTGATGCATCACTATGGAGCAAGCAAAGAAAATTCTCAACTCTTTTCACAATGGCTCGGAAGGAAGACACTTCTCTGCAAAGACCACCGCTATCAAGATTTTGTGTGCTAGATACTTCTGGCCTACATTATTCAACGACTCTTATGAAATGATAAAAGCCTACAAAGAGTTCCAATTCTATATAGGGAGAAGAAAGAATTTTGCCATGCCTCTTAATCTGATAGTAGTGGATGAGTCGTACACGCAATGGGGACTAGATTTCATCAGGGTGACCAACCCTGCCTCCAGTTCCAGTCACAAGTGGATCATAATAGCCATCGACTACTTCACAAGATGGACTGAAGCCCTAGCCCTGAAGAATGTAACGAAAGAAGAAATTGTAGATTTTCTTGAAGGGCTGGTGACAAGATTTAGCGTGCCCAAAACTATCATCTCAGACAATGCTAAAGCTTTCCTAGGATCTAAGGTAGGTCAGTTCACATTAGAACATGACATATTTTTGAAAACATCCTCAACCTACTACCCGCAGGGAAACGGCCTGGCTGAGTCAACTAATAAGAATTTAGTCTGACTCATCAAAAGGATTGGTTCGGATCATGAGAGGGAATGGCATAAAAATCTCCGAATGACATTATGGGTAGATCGAATAACTCCTAAGAAAGCGATGAAGACTTTGTCATACAAGCTAGTGTATGGGAAGGAGGCACTGTTACCAATATCTATAGAGATACCTACGCTACAGCTTCTCAAGTCTCTAGAGATTGAAGAAAATGAATCTATGGAGGTCCGATTGGCCGAATTGCTAGAGGTACAAGAAAAAAGGGGGAAATCCCTAACAGCCATGACTAACTTCCAACATGTGATTAAAAGGTGATTTGACAAGAAAGCTTCAGACTAGGGTCTAAAATGCGGGGACCTGGTACTAAAATTCAATGAAAGAGCCGCAAAGCCTAGCCAACATGGAAAATTCAACAAACTATGGGAAGACCCTTTCAAAATAATTCAGTGAAAATAGAATAATGCATTCGAATTGGAAAACATGGAACACGAAGCATTGGGAATTATGGTTAATGGAATTCACCTAAAATTGTTCAATTAAGCTTCAGATACTTCATACAGGTGTAAATATGTAATTAATGTAATTATTTTCCCTTTCATGTTTTGTCGGTCGGTTCTTTTCACATTTTTCCTAGTTATGGGAAGCAAAAAAATTTAGGAGACCCATTATTACAAAAATAGAGAAAGACAATAACGTTCATATTGCAAGAATTAATTTCATATGCGAAGAATTCAATAAAAGTTGCAGCGAGCACAATAATGAAGACAAAGGGTTGAAGATAGAAAATATATTCATTATATATATACTTTGATAGAAACATTGACAAAATGGCTTTGTGGCCATGCATTCAAAAGTGTGACTATATATGTGGCTTCCTTATATATACAGGCAAGCCCTCTTTTAGGTATATATACATCGAAGAGAAAGGTGCGTTAATCTTCAAGTTGCTGAAGCATGGACATTGTTTCCATCTACATGAGCATTGCCTTCGTTAGCTGGAGCATTGTTAGGGGCAACAAGAAGGTTATCACCAACAATAACAGGATCCAGAATAGCAACACCAACACCCAAAACAAGTGGCGAAAGGAACACAAGGTTCTTGAAGCCGGTGTACCAGTCCACGTCATAGAATAACACTACATTGTAGCAGGAAGTGGCATGCATGGGTGGCTCTCTCATGGTGGTCAACAAGCGAATGGAGCCGATACCTGCTCAGAAATGGCACCCATGGTACCACCGCATCTTCTTCGATATGTATCCGCAATTCGCTCGTTACCCAAAGGTCCAGGCCATACACTACATTAGTTACTGCTTCACCAGGCCTTCGAGGTACCTCTTCAGGAAAATTTGAAGTGTCAAGCGAAGTATCATGGATTTCGGAACCTGAATGTCGAGCAGTGAAGCAACAAAGTGGGAGCATATATCGGTGTTCACCCAATATTTATCTTCATACTCAATATAATCTCTGCCCAAAACCCATTTCATGGCTATAATGGCTAGTGAGTGTTTGTTTTTGGTCATACATTTCAGATGCCTATTGGAGATCTCTCCCAGAAAATCCGTTTGAGACTTGTTGCACACTAGCCTAATTGGACTGTTCATTGTGTCAGCCTCTGCTTAAAACACCTATGTCTAGCACTATGCAAATTTGAAAGCCTACTCAACCGCTTAAGAAATTATGCTATTTAAATTGCCTAATGCTTTTGCTAATCACTAAGTGTAGTTCTGCTACTATGACAAGGTCCTTTTATAGAAATGTCTGAGGTAGCCTGCCTCCCAAGCATGGTGGTAATCGATTCTAGCTCAAGAATATCACCCAAAAGGCCAACTTGATTTTCCAACCCGGTTGCATCCGCAGGTATGAATTGATGCTTGCAAGATTAAGGAGCAGTGATCAATTAATGCAAATTGGTGGCAAGCTTAGGTGATGGCTCATACAGATAGATGCTTAGGTGTCACAATACAGGCTATTTCGAGTTCCAAGGTTGAGCGTGAATCTTTCTAAGGTACTCATTACGACATCAGCTTAATTATGCTTTCAAGGATACTAATGGTGAAGACATGCAAGAAGGTGAAAAGCAAGAGGCCGACGACCCAAATTCCCATGAAAAGCGTGTTGAAGGGATGTTATCTCTAACACAATTATGAATTCTTGTCTTTTCAAAAGTGGCAAGTAGTTCATTTCATGTGGATAGAGGAGCTGGTGGTACATGCCAAATTTAATGTAGAAAGGGAACCGTTGTCTACTGGTTGAAGGCAGGAAATTGAAGAGAAAAACTGAGTATCACATGCAAAAAATTAAAAAATAGTATAAGACCTCTTGAGCATGCAAAAGGACTTAGAAAAATAGAATTGTCAAAAGAATCAGATGTGGTGCAATTTGCAGTAAAATTGAACGTTGAGGTGATTGCGGAGAGTTTGTTGCCCCGGTGTGAATTAGAGGCCGTCTGGTTGTGAGTCCAAAGCTTCACATTGTGATTTAGGTGCTATTCATACCGTCTCAAGTATAGTTTTTGGGAAAAGGATTCACAAAAGGATGGCAAATGCTCAAAGCTCTTAGGTCGAGATGCAACAAGAAGAGGCCCAGAGTTTATTTAATATCATGCGTGTGACACCAGCCGTCGATGTCTTCGAGGATGTCTCTTATGCTTCACCTAGAATTCTAGAAAAGCCGACGTGGGTAAATACGCGGGTTGTAGAAAAGAATCCGCACAAGGATAAGAAGAGAATTAAAGAAGAATGGGAAAATATTCATGACCCCATTCTTGCAAAGAACCCTAAGTCACTTAGGGAAGCAACTTGTGAAAGGATGAAAAGGAGTAGCGACCCAGATTCCTTGGTGCAGAAAGGTTGGTACAGTGCACTTCCACAATATATGGTCTCGTTGGTGCACTACTGCCCTAAATTGGTAGATGAGGCCATCAAACACTTCAACTCGGACACCAACACAATTGAGTGCCAGGAAGTGAGTGTGGTCAAATGCAAGGAGGCTATCTGGAATATGCTCTGTATCCCAGATTTTTACTCCAAAGTGTCTCAAATGGATAATTTCACTCCAAAGAAGGGAGAAACATATTGGAGGACTAGAGACCTTGCGCCGAGTTTTTATAATGCAAAGACTCAAAGGCTAGCCCAGAATAGGCCAATGTAGATCCCAGTAACGCATAAGGGATTCAAGGATGACATGAAGGATGCTTTCTCGATGATTGCATTTATTTGTGGCCTAGACACCGACAAGGAAGTCCAAGAATTTCAACTCGATTTGGGTTTTCAATTACGTAGGAGACATTCCTTTTTTTGGTACAATTTTGCTGAATTCCTCATGCAAGATATGCTTAGCCAGATAGAAGAATACCTGCTTTAGTGGAAGTTCAGGTTCCCATCCTTTCTCGCACATATGTTCTTGCATCAGAATCTCGACTTCTTCCAAAAGCATCTAGGACTCTCAATTTTTGATGAAAATAAGAGGAAGCTAGTCTCCACATGGACTCCCCTTCTGTCTGTGACGTAGGACTACTACACATTTGCAAATTATTTCTTATATCCAATTTTACAGGATTTAAGAGGAGACAACACTGTCTTACGATTCAAATCGGACTAGACTGAGTTCATGCAGAAATTAACCCCAAGGTGCGACTGGTTTTTGGGAAAATACTTCACATTCATCCAATTGCGTGGCTTCACCGGCGAGCCATTCTAGCTTCTGGCATGTCTTACAGACCGAATATTGGTGCTTGAGGTATTTCGCCAGGTATTAATGATCGATGCCACCTTCTGTAGCGGAAAGGAAAGGAAGAAAGGATTTTTTAGCTGCCCGATGAGCTCCAAAACCATAGTCATGGCTAAGAGAAAAGATCACGATGTATTGGAAGAAAAGTTGGCTCATCTGGGGTTGGTATGGATTTGCGATAAATGGAATTACAACCTCAATGATGGGTGATCCCACAAAGTTGGTTTACAATTTCTGAGAGATTCTGATTTTTGCTGAAATCACATATTTTTAGAAAATATAATGATTTAAGCCTTAAAAATTTCTATTTTAAGGATTTCAATTGAAGAGGATTTAATCAAACCACCTTAGATCAAACCCCAATGGATAGAACCCCGCTAGTTTTAAACCATACCTACAACAGAGTCTCCTTTACACCTATCAAAATGCTGATAAAAAATCACTTTTGATTTACCTTTTGGGGGATCAAATGAATTCATTTAAAATTTATTTCAAATGATCATGGTAGTCCTTAGAACAATCTATCTAACTAATATAATTTTAATATGTTTTGGTTTTATTATGTATGTGTTTTTTTAGTTTTATTAAACATAGGTTTTTCACCGAAAATCAAGCTCTTTGTTCTACACATGTGGAAAAATAGCAGATTATCAAAATATTATTTTTGAAAATATGTTCAGGCTGGGTATTGATGTCCTTGATTCATTAAAAAAAAAATCTGAATTTTGAACATACAAAAAAAAGTTATGTTGTATACAATCCACCTATGTTTCAATTGTAATTGGTTTGACTTCGAAACTTGATTAAGGAAAAAATATTTAATAAAACACTATTAAATCAAATGAAAGTGCTAGATATCATAAATACAAATCTAAATTTGAAAGAAAAAGAATTTTATCCTTCATACAAAAAAAGTTATGTTGTATACAGTGAGCGTCACTCCTTAAAAATGTTATTTAAAAAAAAAAAAGAGTTTTTGAAGGAGATGGAAAAAAATGTACAATATGATTCCAATTTTTTTGAAAAAAATATATTTAGAATCTATAGACAAAACTCCACAAATCACTAGTTTGCATGATCTTCAAATTCCTCATGGTTTAGCCGCTATAGGAGCCCGAAAGTGAAGATTTAGTTAAAAAAAATTAGTTCAGTGTCCCGTTTGCCCAAAAAATTGTAAACCAGTATTGTGGGATCAACCTGATGATTTGTCAAACCAGTATGTCAAAGTGACACACTACCCCCGACCTTACTAGGAGAAGCGTCAGAATTCGGTGTCAGATGCAGACGAGTTTATTGTTGACTTGGCGTACATCCCTATCGAAGGTGGTTGACCCCTTGGCTTAGATTCTACCTCCTAACTAGGCAGTATGATAAGATGAGAAAAATGGGGACTACTCTCTGCAACAATCTACTAAAGAACTACAACTGGAAGGAGGAGAAGGTCCATGATTTCTGGATATATTGTTAGGAAACCCGATGCACTGAGGCCCCTTATGATACTGAGGAAATGGATGATTTTTTTTATAAATTATGGAACAATGAGTATCCAGATTTTGACGTGAGTGGAGAAAAGGACTCCAGCTCAGAGGAAGTTGAATCATAGTCAGATGGAGGAGCGAAATCAGAAATAGAGATACAAGACAACATAAAGAAGCAAAAGGGAAAAGTCGTGAAGCAACCCAGCAGGGTCTCCTCTAATGTACGGGTTAACATATCGTGTGCGAGGTCTTCGCTAACTCGCACCTGGACGACAAGGAGGACCAAGGAAACTTCACCGCAACAATCCAAAATCATAGCGGTAGACGACTCAGCCCCAAAGAAGCGGCTACAGATTGAGGCATCATTTCAAGAGTATTTGAAGGATCCCGAGGGAAGAAAAAAGCCGACAATAGACGAAGGACATCAATAACATGCACCATAGGTATCTTTCACTCCCTCTTCTCTAGTTTCACAAACCTTAGTTTCCCCTCTTGCATCCGCAACACCTCTTGGTTCATGCACCGACCAGTGCATTTCGACCTCTATTCCCATGTTCATGAGGTTTTTTGCACAATTTCCTCATGCGGCCCCATTTGTCCTTACTCCTCCGCAAAACCTCATGCCGTTCGCTTTGGCCCATTCTACGTCCCAAAGCCTCTCACACTCTGCCTCCGCTACCTTCATCGATGCATCTCTTGCCGCCGCAGTGTCAGAGCCAATCCACTCTTCCTATTAGATAGAAGCCGCAACGACTCCGCTTCCTTTAAGCCTTCCTACTGGTCTGCAATTAGAGTATTGGAGTATCCCTCCCTTCTCATCTTAGACAGTTAGTGTACCAAAGAAAAAGTCTCCCGGTATCGCCACCCTTTCATTCCCTTTTTCCCTTCCTCCTAGTGCACCTTTCGTGGGTGGACTCATCAGGTCGCCCTCTAAATTCTTATCAAAAGGTGATAAAACTAGGTAGGCGTGAGCAATCAAAGCCCAAAGGAAAAAGGCTAAAATTGCTAAGAAGCCGACAAAACCAAGGGTACAAACAATTTTTAATGAGGCTCAATAGTCGCTACATTTTGCGACTATGTACCCAACTGTTAGCAAGCTACAAGAAGGAATGCGGCTAGATGACTACAACATGTACATCGTCAGACTCGATTTAAGTGTAGCTTGACCTCAGGACAAAGTGGAGCTGATGGAGGAGACGCAGCGAGTGGTGACCAACGACTTTCTTAAGTCTGATTGATAGCTAAGGAAAAGGGAAGAAGAGTTGAGAAGCATAAAGGATAGGGTCAAGGTCTTGCTCACTAAGGAGAAAGCCAGGGAGGTTGAATTTAAGTGCCTATCCCAACAAAGGGAGGAGGAGCAAGCAAAGCTCCGAGAAGAACTTGCGAAGTTCCAATCCCTCGATCCTAACTTGGTCACTGAGATGCAAGAGAAGAACAAGGAATATCAAGACCATCTGGAAAAGTTGGGGCAAGAAGTGCGACAAAAATATGAGGAGTTCCTTTGTCGGCATGCTCAACTTGAGCAGCATATGTGACAGAAAGATGCTGATTTCGAGATATGCCAGGCTCAATTGGAAGATGAAATTGCAGAACTGAAGTCTTCATTAGAGCAAGCAGTGACAAACAAGGAGCGAGCTGAGGCTAGTTGGGTTACAGAATCACGGATCCTAGAGGGGCAACTCACCACCATAAACCAAAGGGTTGTGGAGCTAATGCATGATATGGAGCAAAGGAATGTAAAGATTGCCTTATTGAAAGATTCTGCCTCACCCCCTATTGATCAAACAAACTTTCTTTAGGTGGCCCAATAGTTATATGTCTCATATTGGGAAAGAGTGAAGGATTTTTTCCTAACTCTACAACCAACGCTCTGATTTATGGAAAAAGAAACAGACTTGGGCAGAGATGTTCATGCGATGATCAGGTAATTCCCACAGTTCGTTGCTGAAAGAGTTCTGGAGGCCAAGAGATTATTGGAGAGGCTATATCAGGTCCGAAATGAAGTCTTGGAAAATGTAGGGATTGGGGACCATAGGGCCGCTGCTGAAACAACCAACTAGTTCATCTAATACCACATGGCTATCCTTCGTGCCAACGAGTGCGCCACCAAATTGGATCAGCTCATGAAAAGCATGCGGGCTAGGTTTTGTCACCTAACTCAAATGGGCTTACCATCTCCATTCCTTGAAGATGAGTTAGTGGCCACGACAAAGCATATTGCAACAAACATCGAGGAGAAGCAACGAGATGTGTCTGCCTTCCAGAGTTTCAGTCAACCCCTTGTTGTAGGAGATATTGAGGGTGTCACTCATCCAATCGCACAACTTCTTTTTCAACTCGAGTCCTGGGTCGGTATGTTGTCGACACCGCCTTACAAAGAAGTTATCAATCTACATGGAGCACAAGAGAATCTGCACGACATATTGACTCCATCCAAAGATGAATGGTTGCCACTTCAGACTGCCCTCTCTAAGCTCTGATCACACTACTCGATGAATAAGTCTTTAGTCTATCAGCCAATTTTTTTTGGGTTCCTCATTTCGCAGGCGAAACATCCCTAATAAGTCGCCAAAAGCTATGAACATAAAATTCCCAAGCTCCCTTTGGGTGATTTTGTTTTGCTTAAGTACTAGCCACACTCTCCTTTTAAAAGACAATATTGAGCTCATTTCATAAAATCTCGTTATGAATGCCACCACTTGTCATTATGATAAAATCTCATTATGAATAAGTCTTTGGTCTATCAGCCAAATTGTTTTGGGTTCCTCGTTCCACAAGCGAAACACCCCTGATAAGTTGCCAAAAGCTATGAACATAAAATTCCCAAGCTCCCTTTGGGTGATTTTGTTTTGCTTAAGTACTGACCACACTCTCCTTTTAAAAGACAATATCGAGCTCATTTCATAAAATCTCATTACGAATGCCACCACTTGTCAGCCGAGCGCTCCGCGCAAGTTTTTCTTCCTCTCACTTTTCAAAAGCTTGTGCCATGCTTCCACGTGTCAACATTTCACAATCTTCAGTCTATCTTTGCATCGCTCTCCTTTCGGGCCCCGACCACTCACCACATAGCATCAGTCCGCACACATTCCTTGATAGACCCCACCTTCAGTGCAATATGTTCAGAGACCTCCACGTGTCTTTGCAATACATGTTTTTTCATCGCTTGAAGGGGAAAATGAACGCCAGCCCCGATCGCTTGCCACGTGATTTTCTAAAAGCTTCCTCGCAAATGAAAACAGGCAGGAGAAAACCCATCACCAGCTACCATATTCTGTAACTGCCTCCACGAGTAAATTGCATGTGTCAACACTCTGGTCTATTAGGACCACCTCCATCATTCGCAGGGGATGCATCCGACTCTAGGGCATCCTCGTTCATGGCTCAAATCTTTTCGGTTGCAACGACAAGGGGGAAATCATTGCTAAATGCATCATTGCTCATGATTGAAGGATCTTTTCTATTATTGGCTCGCCGAGCTAGGTTTCATTATAAATACTACTTCTTCCATCGAAGCAAGAGTTGAGATTTTGAGAGGAAAATATTGGTAGAAGAACCAGGCCTTTACCTCTTTTTATATTATTGTAAAGACTTACAAACTGTGCCATTGTTCGACCTTTCTATTTTTTTGAAGATTTTGATAAAGTTTTACTATGCCATTGTGGTACTAAATGTTTCATTTACAAAACTTCTATAATTTTTATGCAAGTTGTTGGTTTAGATCATGTCTTTGACTCCTCTTTTCAGTAAATGCATATGAATATTATTTTATGTGATTGAGTGTATCATTTAGATTTTATCTTTATTTCCTTTCATTCTGGAACATAGCAGATTGCTGAACGAACCCTTAGATCGCATCTACAAGATAGGTCTATCGTGCTTCACATCTAAGTCTCGGTGCATCGCCCTAGTTAGATACTTTTATTTTTTATACTTGCTTCATTTTCCCATTCAAAACCCCAGTTATAGAAGAACCAACTTCTTTAAAATCCGGAGGTTACTAAGTTTAGCACAATAGCCCCCCCCTTTAATTGAGTTTCCTACAGAGGTCTGTTACCTTGCCAATTTTTGGCATCAACACTTTCAATTCAAGCATCTCCTTTTTGTATTCATTTATCTTGTCTATCCTTCCTTTTGTGCCCTTTTATTTTCCAAAACCCAAGTTCATTATCCTTTATTATGTTCAATTCTTCTCTCGATTTGAACTCCTTTTAATTATTTTTTTTCTCCTTTTTAAACCTTGTGTTATGGTTTTTTGAGATTATTCAATTACTTCATTTTTCTTCATTTACTTTAAAAATTTCTTTAAAGTTTTGTTTTTATTTTTTAAAATTTCTTATTGTCATTGGCTTCTTTCTCTTTCTTTTGTCATAAATTTTTTTAATTCTTTCTTTCCATGCTTTTTTAGTCTATTTTTTATTTGCTTTTATCTTTTTTATTTTTTAAAATCATTTATATAGTATTTAATTTCTTCAATGTAATTAGATTTCCATAATCTATATGAAATTAGTAATGTTGCTTCTCGATTCCATTGCGTTCCAACTTTTTCACCAACATTTCGGATCACACTCAGTGATCATAGAATCCTCTTCAACTCTCTATGATCACTGAGTGTGATATGAAACGGTGATGAAAAAACTGGAATGTAATCGAATCCAGAAGCAACATTACTAATTTAATTTCTTTTTATTTATCAAGCATTTTATGTTTTTAGTTTAGTTTTTCTAACTGATTTTTGGTATTTATGTTATTACTTTCCCTATTTCTTTGTAAGGATCATTCTCAACAATTTATTTTCAATATTATTGTCTTTTTAATGATATATCATGGAGTGATATTTTAAATATTGTTATGAAAAAATACTACATAATTTAAGCTAAAAGCATGCTCTTATATTACTATAGATTATCAAAAATATCATGTATATAATAGAAAAATTTAATTCATTAAAATTACTACAAATATAAAACAAGTTAAATGTATGAAATTTTCAAAGTTCATGATAAATTAGCTTGTTAGTTTCTACATTTGACCATGTAAACAATTTTTTCATCAACTTTTCAAAAAAATTCTAGAGAAGAGATCTAGCTAACTTCTCTAATTAGCTCATTCTCATGATGGATCATGGGGTATGATCTGAAATATTGATAAAAAAATTGTTTACATGATCAAATCCAAAACTAACAAGCTAAAAACAAGTTGCTAAAAAATACATAAATTATTTTTAAAAAGAATTTAAAAATTATTTAAAATTACACACAAATATCAAAAATCATTAAAACTTTCACATCATTTTCGAATTCTTAATAATTTGCTTTTTTGCTTCCTATTAATAACAAAATGAAAAATTAATTATCCATCAATCCTCAAATCTTTAAAGTTGTAATGCCCAATATTTTTATCAATATTAGACCAATAGTTGTGACTTTAAAGTTGTTAGTATTGATGATGACTACTCATAATTAAACAAAATGTATTCCTTTGATTTAAAAAGCAACCAATCATGTGATTCCACATCAGCACTCATAAAACATGTTATGAATGCATAAATATTGATCTCACTTTTTTTTTGGGCCTTTTTGGACACCTTGACAAAAAGCATACTGATGTGGCATCATATTTGATGATGTGACCTTGAAACCTTAGTTATAAGCAGGGGACTTGTCAAGTAAGCTGCTGTAAAAAAACTGTAAGTGATTTGAAATTTCCAGTCAAGTAAGCTGCTGTAAAAAAACTGTAAGTGATTTGAAATTTCCAGGTAAGATAATTAGAAGCACAAAATTAGAGTGCTCAACTACTAGATCCTCTTTTCTATTATTAACATAATGCATAACCTCACTATACACACAAATGAATCTAAACTCAGAAAATTAATTTATAATCACAATTTTATCCCACTTATAAATTTATCAATCTCAAAACTTGCAAATTTGTCCTCTAACAAAACACAAATCCAACAATGTACCGTACACAAGCAATTTACACAGCCGTGCATGTACACAAGCAATGCACAGTTAAAAAGGAAGAAGAAGAACCGACATTGCTTTAAACACTGGTTGCTCATGAAATATGTCAGTTCGAAAACCCAGGTTGGGCATATTAAGAAAGGAAGCTTATCCTTGAAAGTGACGTTATAACAGATAAACTTAGGCCATCTCCCGTCATAAACTTATCTGCAGGATAATCGGAAGATTAATGTGAGCTTGCCAGCAGTTAATAGGGAGCATCAGCTATGCTGTTTTGACAGACATCACTATATTCTATTAAAGGCAAAAAACCTGAAATCTGTGGGTAGTACATTCTATTAAAGGTAAAGGAGCAGGGATGTCTTGAAGGGAACCATAACTATTATGCACTAGCTGCCAAGCATATGAAATTGTGTGTTTGAATTGTAAGATGGACCATCCTTGGACAATTGCTTAGATGTTAAAAGCTTAAAATGTGAAGTGTAAGGGAAGTAGATGTACAGCAGAATGTTTCTGCACATTTATGTATGGATGGACCATCCTTGGACAATTACTTAGATGTTTGTGCGTGAAGTATACAAACCTTATAAAGAAGGATATCCAGTAGTTGAGCAAATCTAATTTGATGAAGAGGTTTTTACTGTAACAGGTGAGCTCCTGCCACTTAACACAGAAGTCATTACTACTATATTTCAAACCCATTTATTATACATTGCATGTGCCCAAACAGGGCACTGTACGATTGTCTAGTGGATGGTGAACGAGTCTGACTAATTAGATACAGCATTAATGAAAGAAAAAGTTATCTAATGTTATCTGAAGTGCCCACATAGTCTTTTTAAGGCTCTTCGATCTTCTTTAAATCCTACTCTGCAACCCATTTGTTAGAACCAGAAAACTTAAGGTTTTGTAGGCCATGAAAGAGCAAAAACAGATTTCTAGTGACATGATGAACAGCAAGCTTCTGTGGCAAGGTTACCGTTGCTTGTACTATCGTTTGGCTTGGTCCATTTTGCCTCTGGTAGTGCTCATATTTTGTGCATATCTGTTGCTGAAGAGCAAATATTATGTCCTTATTGGAGAGCTCATGATTCTCATTTCTGCATCCTTGTGTGTATTTAATGTATGGTTTAAGAGACCTTTGTATCTAATAGAAGTGGCTTGCTTCAGGCCTCCAAACTGGTGCAGAGTACCAATGGAAACCATGATGGAGCACTCTGTTATCAGTGGAATTTTTACAGAGAAATCCCTGGAATTTCAGAGAAAAATTCTGGAAAGAGGGACGCTGAGTGAACACACAGCTGTGCCAAATGCTCTCATGCATTTGCCTCCTAAAACGACTCTGCAAGCGGCTCGTTCTGAGGCAGAGATGGTGATGTTTGGCTGTGTAGAAGAAGTGATATCTAAGGCAAATATCTGTGTGAAGGAGATTGGTGTGGTGGTTGTTAACTGCAGTTTGTTTGGTCCTGTGCCTTGTTTGGCATCCTTGGTGGTCAATAGGTTTAAGATGAGGAGCAACGTTAAGAGCTTCAATCTGGGAGGTATGGGCTGCAGTGCTACGCTTGTGGCCCTTGATGTTGCTCGCAGCGCTCTCATGGCAGCCGAAGGGGACACCTATGCCATTCTGCTCAGTACAGAAAACATAACACAGAACTGGTAACAAATTCTTCTCCATCACCTTCTTCACAACAATTAATGTTATTATTATTCATTATTCCTCTCCAACTATCATGACTGTTTAAGGACATGATAACAGCTAATATTATTATTATTCATTATTCAGACAAGATAATATTTTGAATTGTTTTTGAATTTGATTGTGTGTTGATAATTTTTGGATGCAATTATATTGAAGTTTTGGCATCAACATTTCGAATCACACTCCGTGATCTATTTTCAGGATAGTAGAGAGCTGGAGAAATGATCTGTTGCAGACCTAAACAAGCTAAAAATAAGGAGGGGCAGAAATGACAAATTAGCACACAATTCAAACCACAAAGAAAGGATATTCTTGATAAAATATACTTAGTTATTCCTTAACTTGATAATTAATTTTTTATTCATTGTTTATCCTTTCCTTATCCTTTGAACCTGTGCTAATTCCACTGCCCCCCCTTCTCTTTTTTAGCTTGCTCAGGTCTGCAACAAATCATTTCTTCTCCAACTCTCTCCTATCCTTAAGATGGATCACGAAGTGTGATCCGAAACGTCGATGCAAAAACTCAACTCAATTAAATCCATAAACAATATTTATCAACGATTATGGATTGTGGAAACTTGATATCATTAATTGATTGGGTGTTTTTTTTCTCACTGTTTCAGATCACATTCTATGAAATATCATCACAGTATTTCATTTCTCTTTTAATGTTATCTACTTTCTTTATCAAATTTATTTTTCTTTTTATGCTGTTTATTTTCTTAATCCTGATGATAGATAATGATCATTTCTACTTTCATGCTATCTACTTTCTTCCTCATGATAATGGATGATGGAGTGTGATTCAAAATGATGATATTCATTTCTCTTTTCATATTATCTACTTTCTTCTTTCTTCATCCTAATGATGGATTAGGAAATGTGATCTAAAATATTTCAAAAAAATCACACAATCAAATCCAAAAACAATTCAAAATATCATGACTTTTTTTACTGCATCCAATGATCAAATTTGCATAATTATGCTCCACCGCCCTCCTCTTCCCCACCACCCACAAAAGGAAATAAACAGTTCCTTTTTTCCATGCAGGTTTATTTAAACCTACCCTTAAATTTAGAATAAGAAGATCTTTGCTAATTAGAGGCTGTCATTAAATCAGAAAAAAAGCAACACAGGCTTAAAAAGGCTACACAATATCACTGAAACATAAATTTTTATTAATAATCTTTTTCAAATAAAAACTCAAGGGCTTGATCATTTTATCATTCTATTGCTTGGAATGTGTTGTAGCAGGTAACGAATTTCTTATAGCTTTTTCTTTTCTAGTTTTAAATTCTGAGTGAATCACGATCAGGCTTAAGATCTGTTAGACCATTTGAAAAAAAAATGAATCACTGGACTGTAACACCAAATAGCCTATGCAATCTGAGTACATAGAGCAAACCAAGGGTTAGATGAGTAGGATGTATTTCTTCATAGATGACTGTAACACCAAATAGCTTATATATGCAATCAGAGTACATAGAGCAAACCAAGGGTTAGATGAGTAGGATGTATTTCTTCATAGAGGAGTAGGATACATTTCTTCATAGATGAGCAGATGTATTTTTTGAGTGCGTTAAGTATAATATTAGTATACAGAACAGATGTATTTTTTGAGTGGATTAAGTATAATATTAATATACAGAACAGATGTATTTTTTGAGTGCGTTAAGTATAATATTATTATACAGATTTAATTGTATAATTTTGAGTCAAATTTATTGATCCACATTTCATAAGTGATGATTCACACCCAACAAACTTTCATGAAAATGAATAATCCAACTAACACTCATTACATGTAAATAATACTCACAAAAATGAAACATCAGAATTTCTAAAAAAATCACCCATTAAAATACTACTCAATTCAAATGAACCATATTTCATAAATAATCTTCGCATATTTCCATTTTTACAAGATAGAATATCTAAGTCTATTAATCAATGAAGTAACACACCCTTAATGATATGTAGGTACCAGGGCAACTGCCATAATATGCTGGTGTCGAATTGCCTGTTCAGAATGGGTTGCAGTTCAATTCTTCTGTCTAACAAGCGCAGTGACAGAGCACGAGCAAAATACAGGCTTTTGCACTTGTTTAGAACACATAAGGGCTACGAGGATATGGCTTATGGCGCTGCATTTCAGCGAGAGGACGAGGAAGGAAAGGTGGGAGTTTCTTTAAGCAAAGACATAACAGCAATTGCTTCTGATGCTCTCAAAACCAATATCAGATCCCTCGGTCCCTTAGTCTTGCCTTACCACCAACAGATTATATACCTATTTTTCAAGTGGTTGAAAGGAAAAGGAAGAGGAAAGGATTCAGTATATTATGTGCCCGATTTCAGGCGTACGTTCAATCATTTCTGCATTCATGCTGGTGGAAAAGCAGTGATAGATGGAGTACAGAAAGGTCTGAAGCTTCCTGAAGAAGCTGTTGAGCCAGCCAGAATGGTTCTCAGAAGGTTTGGGAATACTTCTTCTTCTTCAACATGGTATCAGTTCCAGCTTTTGGAATGGAGAGGTAAAATGAAGAGGGGTGATAAGATATGGCAGATCACCCTGGGAAGCGGATTCAAATGCAACAGTGCTGTGTGGGTAGTCAACACAGATATTTCTCCCTCCATTAACGCATGGTCTGAAAGCCAGTGAGGTTAAAGTCCCGTGCTGTTATTGAATTTAAGTCCAATTCAATGTTATTAATGACAATAAATGGGTTCAGAATTTATATAATCTTTTCAGTTTCGGTATCAAAGTACTTTCATTGATTTTACAGAGAAGGAGATTCTTTTGTGTATGCAAAGACTTGAGATCTACCGGACATTTATTTGTCTTTTTTTCAGTCTGTGCAAGGGAGGATATTATAGTTTTCACTTTTAACCATTAATTTGTCTTGGAACATATGTAAATTTGAAAATTGTTCTGGTTTTTTATTAAAAAATTAGTGAATTTTGATGGTTGGTTCTTGTTAATTTTGTTAATAGATTATTATTATTTTTATTAGAATTAGTACTTGCATCTAAAAGAGGTTTAAGGACTACGTCTATAGAAAATTATATGTATGTCTTAGAAAATTATATGTATGTCTTAGAAAATTATATGTACGTTAATATATTAGAAATTACGTGTTTGTATATAGATGCGTATGGATGCAATGTGTTGCAAGTTCTAGTTGCATGTGGTTTGATTAAACAATATAAGTGCTAAATAATGGAATGAAACAAACTTAGATAAATCTAGATTTCTAGATTTTTTCCACTTAGACAAATTTATATTTTTCTTTTACAAAAATTAGGTATGTTCTCATTTAAAAATATTTGCTTGTAAATTTAAAACATAAAGTAATGTAAATGAAAAAGGAAAGTTGCCTTCAAATTGACAAAAAAACACTCTAAATGGAAAGAGAATGTTCTCATCCTATTGGAAAATCAATATTTATTTAGCTTTTAAATGATAAGTGAAAATTTTGGAGGCTTTCACCTGATATTTTGGAGGTTTTTACCATTAAACAGTAGCTGATTTATCATTAAATGAGAGCAGAAATTTGTTTTCCAACGACCCAATAGTTGTTTGTAGGCCCCAGACTTGTTTCAGGCTCAAATCTCACACTATATGTAGTCTATTGACTAAAAATACAAAAATAAAATGAAGTCAATCGATTATATATATATAACAAATTAAAATATTTTTTTTATATTTTGTATTCTTGTCTAAAAGTCAAAGTATTTTTTAATGCTATGAAAATTAAATGTAATTGAGAAAAATAATTGAAGAAAAATAAAATGAAGTCAATCACATATATATATCAAACAAATTAAAATATTTTCTTATGTTTTGTATTATTGTCTAAAAAATCAAAGTATTTTTTAATGCTATGAAAATCAAATGCAATTGATTTTTTTTTTTTGAAGTGTTTTGTAATGTTTATATGTTAGTAGCAACTTGGGGAGGGAATGGGGGTGCGGGGTTCGTGTATGAATTTAATATTTTTACATTTTTTATTTCATTTAATGTGTCGTAGTTTGCATTGCCTTGGTAGGCATTAATGTAGAGTGTGGAGGCATGCAAGATGCCAAACTTGCAAGCACAAAATGCATTTTTTTAAAGTATTGTGATTGTACCTGCAAGTATTTGTGCATAGTTTTTGTTGTGAGAGAGGTTTTCCTATGCCAATTTATGGTTGTGTTATTTTATTGTGTTTATCATTGGTGTAGCATGAAAACTTTGTAATGTTGTGGTGTGTTAGTGGTTGTAGGTTTGGAGGGAAAGTTTGGGGCGTTAGAAGATTTATGTTTTAGTCTTGAAGTTTTGCACAATGAGGGTTTGATGGTTTACTATCTTTTTATGCTTTTTGGTATAGTAGTGGTCGCTGGTTTGGAGGGTAAGTTTGTGGCTTCACATAATGGGTGTTTGAAGATTCATGTTTTAGTGTTGAAACTTCACACAATGAGGATCTGATGGTTTAGTTGTTCTTTCTATTTCAATGTTGCAACTATTTATTTTTTGAGTATTTCTTGAGCTCTCTATGGAAAATGGTTTTTTTTTTTAATATAAATGTGTAAGAAATTTGGGTTGCTCTAGAGATCAAATTCTATTCTTTTATGGCGTAAAAGTGGTGGGTGGTTTAGAGGGAAAGTTTGTGGGTTTGCATGGTGAGGATTTGAAGGTCTACTATCATTTTATACGATTGTTATTTTTATTTCATTATTTGAAATATTTTTACTTGGGTTTCAAGCATTAGGTTTTGAAGTTTTATATCATTTTATACTATCGTTTTCCTCATGTCATTTTTGCAAATACTTTTTTTTGGGATTGAACAAGGGTTTAAAGATTTATTTTTGTTTTATAGATTTGTGTGTTGCAAATTTTTTTGGGGGTACGTGTTAGCACTTTGTGGAAGAGAGGTTTTGGTGTTTGTATTTGTGGTTTTTATTTTTTTTGTGATTTTGTTCAAGAAGCATGGGTTGATCTAAAACTAAATTCTAATTTTTACAATACAAGAGTGCTAAGTGGTTTGGAGGTAAATTTTAAGGGTTTGTATCATGAGTGGTCTTGTTTGTGTAGTTGCAAATGAACTTATAGGTCTACTGTTTATAGCTATACATGTTGACATTGGTAATTGCAATTATAGCCACTAGCACTGTGGAGGATTTAGAACATGTTGTGTACATGTAGTAAAGCATAAAGTATCTAGAGGGATTTTTTCATGGATTGCTTCAAAATGTACTTGTAGCATATTAAGGTTTAGCAAATTATAAAATCATTTTCTAAGATTCCTGGTCAAGAATTATATTTCACTATCCTAAAGGCAATGTATACATATAATACATATTTCAAGTGAATAGAGTAGGCTTGGATGTGATTGAAAAGAACCAATGATGAATTATAACAATAGTGAAGGGTAAAAATGAAATGACTATAATAGTTCATGGAGTAAAGGACCACATATTTTTCAATGTTATTTCATTTTTCTCTAAAGAATCATATATTTTAAATTTCTAGATCATGCAAAGTACTAATATTATCCATAACTCATGATCAAGGCATGATGAGTGCAAAGTGCTAATATATATTCCTTGTTACTTACTCTTATAGATATAGTTAGATGAAATTATGGTTAGGACATAAAATGTAACCATCTTTCAAAAATAATAATATTGTGGACTACTTGGTATCACTAACAATTATTGCTAGAGTAAAATAAAGTTGGTTGATAAAGTTTCCATTGAAGATAGATCAATATGTTAACAAAAAAATTAAGGGTTTCTTGATATAACTAATCATTGGTCTTGGAGTTAAATAAAATCAACTGATTAAGTTGTCATTGATAGATTCAATATCACTAACTATTGTCCATAGTTTCTTTCAATATGTATTGTGATTGAAAAGTGAATTGATGTAACCAAATATACAAACTTAAAAAATATTAGTGCAAATAATTTTATAGCTCATATTATTTAAAAACTTGTAAGTGATTAGCAATAAGAAATCTACTTTGAGAGAAAATATTTTCATAATATAAAGACAAAAAATGGATAACAAATGTCCGCATGCTATTGAACATAGAAAAATATATGTGCACACTATCTATGCTCAAAATTAAAATACTTCTACCCATTTTGAAACCAAATAAACCAATCTTTGTTTTCACACACGATATGATCAATTGAATAAACAACTTTAAGAGAGATCCTTAATCTTTTACAAATATCTATTTGAAGAAGAGGGTCAAAGAATTTTGTTGTATATTTAAAAAAAAAAAAACAAAAAATGACTATCCAACCCCCTAAAATAAAATAATAGTCAAGATTAATTTTTTTTTCCTTCCTTTCCTTGATGAATGAAATTGATGGTCTTCATTTGCAGTTTTAATGATTTTTGCTATGATTATTGGCACCCTCATTGATAGGAAAACTGCTTTGTTTTGATTTTTTAGAGTTGGATAATGTTAACATATTATATTTATTATCCTCATCTAGGTGATCAAGAGACCTTATATTTCTATAATTCTTATGTGTAGCATCCATCTCTTTAAGCTCCAAAGCTAATTTCTCATAATTTTAGTAAAAATACATCATGGTTTTCATTGGGTTGATATCCCTCACCCTTTATTTTTTCCCTCTCTACTTGATAACCAACCTTAGTGATACATTCATTCAATGATGCCAAATTTGAGATACCAACATTTTCACAAAACTTATTTTCTATCTCACACCCATTTTGAAAGCAAACAAACTATATTTTGTCTCCACACACAATTTACCATATGATATGAACAATTGAATCAACAACTTTAAGGTAGATCATCAATAATTTGAATACCTATTTCAAGAATAGAATTAAAAAACTACTGCATATCTTATCAAAAAAATTAAATTGATATATAGCCCCCTAAAAGAAAATAATAGTGTTACTTCATAATTTTATCCTTTCTTTCCTTGATGAAATAAGATTGTTGCTCTAAATTTGTTGTTTTTGTGATTTTTGTACTATGCTCATTTTCACCCTCATTAACATGGCACCTTCATTATTTTGATTTTCTAGAGCTTGACAATACCAAGATATTGTTCCTATTATCTTAACATAGGTGTTTAAGAGATCTTATATTTCTTAACTTCTTATGTGTGACATGTTTCTCTTTGAGCTCCAAATCTATTTTTTCTTATAAATTTATTATAATCGTATCATGGTTTTCATTGGATTAATGCTCCTTATCCTTTTTCCTTCTCTTCTTCTCTACTTGATGATTAATATCAATGTTACATTGATTCAATTTTATTGAAGTTAAGATACAGATATCTACATGAAACCTATTTGCCCTTGGAAAATTTCTAAACATTTTCTGAATAATAGTTATAGTGTATTGATCAAAATCTATCCTTTGTGATCTTTTATCATCCTCTTCTTCAAGACCATGTTTTCCTCAGAGAGTTTTTAGTGTGTTAATTAACTTTAGTCTTCTCTAAAAATGTTTAAGTACAAATGGCATTTGAGTGGATCTATTTTTGACATATTTTTCTCAATAAAAAATTAAAAAATAGCCTAATAGGAAAATTAGTATGGACCAACATCAAGTCAAAAACTCATTATTAAAAAAAATACCAAAAAACATGTCATAAAATTTACAAAACCTCTTTGGTTTTTGTATTAGTCCAAGGTATATTAATATTAAATTGGTGCTTACTATCGATAATAGTTAGAATAGAAAGGGAGCCACCCCTCACCTTGCCTAAAATTGGTGTTTTGAAGACACTTGCTAGTGTTTGAGGTTTATCCTTGAACCCAATAAACCTTCATTAGGCTTTTCATAATCCATGGTGCCATCATTTTGAAATATCCATTTTTCTTTTTGGATTTATTAAAATTTGAACTTGTACCTTCTCCCATGGATTTAAAAGAGAAAGTAATGAATTTAAAAAATATCTTGGTATAATCATTAGCTCCTCTATCAATGTATAAAAATAAATGTAGAATATGAGTTATCTTTGGAGTTGAACATAATTTGGGGCATTTACATTAGAGGAGTTATAGGTCCGTTGTTAGTGTGAATAGGGTCATTCTATAATTAGTTACCCTCTTGGGTCTTCTATACAAATAATTATTTAAATTAACCTAGGGAATTTAATTTTTGTATCTCAAGTCATAAGATTAAGATACTTGTCATAATATTAAATGTGTTATAGGTTTCACCCTTTCCTATATAAACAAGGCTTTTATACTCTTGTATATAAATTAATTTTTGAAAAAATGGTTTTTAATACAAATCTCTTTTTTTGGAATGTTTATTTGATTTTGTAGGGATCCTTTCCTCTTGTGAGTCATTTCATGGACTTTTATATGGTATCAAAGCCATAGATTTACAAATTGATAAATCAATACTAGACTCAACAATATTTACTTGTTGTGCCTACCATACGTTTTTTGAGGGAGCTCCATTAGTAATTGTATAAATTTCTATACATTTTGAATAATCCATACCACTAAATTATACTTGCATTACCACTTTCCATACACCTTCATGAACTATCACTGTGCTTACATATGCCAACTCTTTAGTATGCTTGGTTATGATTGTGTTAGTACTTAAAATGTTTTTAAATACATTTTTTGTCACTTTTTGGCCCCCATCTCTATACACACACCCATGGGTAAGTGCACCAAGATGGTTCCGAAAAATGGGACTTAAGTGGACAACTTTTTTTTCTGAAATTAGGAAATACTGACCTTGGACATGAAATTGAGGATACTTAGACTCAAAATTTTGAGATGGAACAAAAAGAAGGATTCAAGTGCTCCGAGTCTACTTTCTAAAATACTAATTTATTTTGAAAATGGTTGAGATTAAGGGGTTCAAACGAGGGACGTACACAAATTGGTGTTGTTTTTGTCAGAAAAACATAGCATAGCAACTCTTGTACGACCCTCGTATGGTGAATTTTTTTTAGTATTTTAAAAATCGCAATGGTCAGAAGTTAGCTAACAGTATGTAGTTGATGCAAGATTTTTCTGATAATTTTTTATTGAATATTTGATTTTTTACTAATTTGCGAAGTGGACATATCATGAAAATAGAATTTTGGCCGTGCTACCACTACAAATTTTGGAAACTAATTGATTTTTTTTTAAATTTTTTTTTAATTTTGTAGAATGGAGTCTAGTTTCTAAAAATGTAATTTATTTGAAAAATTTATGAACGGTTAATTTATAACGAAAAAAATACCAAACACTACTTTTTGGCAAAAAAAAGACATACAAATAAAATAAATTATGGATGAAAGACTTAACGTTTTCATAAAGTGAAAAAATTACATTGTTGGATAGCTAAGAGATAACCCAACATTACCCATGTGCTCGATTTTTTCGATATTGAACCATGTGCAATCCTGATGGTGAGCATGAACTCGATTATGAGAAATATGGTGGATTTTTTAAAAACACGTCTCTGGTCATTGGGAATGCCCTCCAAGCCTTTGGGTTGGTATTCCAAGGAAAATACCAAGCCTAAGGCTCGGGAATTCCGAAAACAAGATATAACGCGAGCGCGTTATCTCACTTTTGACATGGTTTTTACTTCTGTAGGGAACATGTCTACTAGCACATAACACGAGCGCATTATAACGCGCTTGCGTTATTTCTTACTTTATGTTAAATGCCAATATATTAATGTATGCTGATATATTTTTATGTACATGTATGCCATGTATGTATGTATGCTTGTATTGATGTAAGATTACATGTACATATGTATTATGCTTGTATGTATGCATTTATTTATGTCTTTAGACGAAGGGAGAATTTAGAGAGTCTAGAGAGATGGAGAGGGGGTTGAGTGAGAGTTTAAGAGAGAGGTAGTGGGAGAGAAGGGGTTGGATTGAGGGGGACTTAGCTAGGTAGGGTGGGAGGGATAGAGGGAGGGAGAGAGAGACGGGGGGTAGGAGAAAGAGAATTGAGGGAGAGGGAGAGAGAGAGAGGGGGTGGGAGAGAGAATTGAGGGAGAGGGAGAGAGAGAGGGGGGAGAGAGACAAACAAAGAGAAAGAGAGAGTTATGTAGGTAGGGTGAAAAAGGGAGAGACTTGAGAGTGTGAGAGGGAGAGACTTAAGAGATAGGTAGTGAGAGGGAGTGTGAGAGAGATGGAGTGTGAGAGAGAGGGAATGGGAGAGAGAGGGAGTGTGAGTGAGAGACCTGAGAGAGGGAGAGGGTGTGAGAGGGAGTGACCTGATAGAGGTAGAGAAAGAGGGGGGTGGAGTGAGAGGGACTTATCTAGGTAGGGTTGGAGGGATAGATAGAGAGAGGGGAGAGAGACAAAGAGAGAGTTACCTAGGTAGGTTGCCAGAGGGAGAGACCTTAGAGAGAGAGGGGGTGGGAGGAAGAGACATGAGAGAGAGGGAGAGAGAGGTAGTGGGAGAGAGTGGGATGGAGTGGGAGGGACATAAAGAGAGATGGATAGAGGGAGTGAGAGAGGGTGGTAGGGATTGATTGAACGAGAGGTACGCAAGAAAGAGGGAGACAATAGATAGAGACAATTAGAGAGGGTGGGAGGGAGGGAAGGAGGGAGAGATGAGATGTATAGATAGAGAGAAAGTGATATGGGTTGAGGGATTAGGGTGGAGGACCTATAGGGTTGATGGTTTCTAGGGTATTAGGGTTTAAGGTTTGAGGGTTGAGGGAATAGGTTTGATGGTAGAGGGTATTTGGTATAAGGTTTAAGGTTTAAGCGTTTAGGGTTGAAGGGTTTGGGGTTAAGGATTTAGGGTTAAGGGTTTACTTGGTTGAGGGTAGAGGGTTTACAGTATAGGTTTGAGGGTATATGGTTGAAGGATTAGGTTCAGGGTCCAATGTAAGGGGTAGAGGGTTTAGGGTTTAAGGATTGAGGGTTGAGGGATTAAGGGTTGAGGGTTGAGAATTGAGGGTTAAGTGTTTAATGTATAGGGTAAAGGGTAGAAGGTTTAAGGGTTGAGGGTTGAAGATTGAGGGTTTAAGGTATAGGGTCAAGGGATTAGGGTTGAGGGTCCAATATATAGGGTAGAGGTTATAGGGTTTAACAGTTTAGGGTTTAAGGGGTTAGGGTTGAGGGTTGAGGGTTTAGGGTTGAGTGTTTAAGGGTTTAAGGGTTGAGAGGGTTGAGGGATTAGGGTAGAGAGTTTACTAAGTGGGTTTAAGAGTTGGGGGATTAGGGTTGAGGGTAGAGGGTAGAGGGTAGAGGATTGGTGGTAGAGGGTAGAGGATTCATGGGTTAGGGTTTAAGGGTT